>CAJHQQ010005643.1:0-15270 GCA_905132885.1 Moricandia moricandioides
TCTTCATGTCAACAGTTAGGACCCTCTAGGGTCACTGGAATAAGGTTCCCCTTCTTCATTTTCTTGGTCGAAATCACCTTTACTCAATTTAAGTAGACTTTTCCATTTTTGGCAATTTCTGGAGCTGGAAATGATGAACAGCTGAAGAACAAGATGAACTTTGCCAAAAATAGAAATGAAACTCAGAGAATTTGCGGAAGTAAGTAAAGAGAGTAGGGAGATTTAGGTCTCAAGAGCATACAGCTCTGATACCATGTGAGTTTTAGTAATTTAGTGAGTGTTTAAATGAGATTAAGAAAGAGTTTGTTGCTGGAAATGTGAAGAATAGTAAGAACAGGAGAGAGAGTGAGGGATTTCGTGAGTGAGAGAGAGAGAGAAGGAGAGAATATGATTTCCTTGCCTTTCTTAGTTCTGGATACATGTCTTTATATAGACCAGACAATACATAAAATAATCAGACAAGTTTGAATAAAGAAAAGCATAAATTAATGGGACTGAGCAATGGCAGGGACTGAGGGGTGCCAGGGAAAGACTGAGGGATGCCAGGGACTGAGGAATGGCAGGGACAGTCTGAGGAGGAGCAGAGGCACGTCCAGCAATGTAGGAAAGGGACAGGAGCTAAGTGGTCCACTCTCCTTAACACAACATGTGACTTCTCTCCCTAAAGATTCTCTGCCTCTAGTTGCCTTGGCAAGTATATTTGAGTATTCTGAATGAGATACACTCGCCCATGCTTTACTCTTGGCTTCCTTTGCTTGCAAGTCACACTTAGGTTGTACGGCCAGTCTTGTTAACCAAGTAAACTCCTCTTATTGCCTAATTCAAATCCTCTTGCTTCTCTTGCTCTTTATTTCTTCATGTCAACACTGATCCCCTCTTTATCACTGCCTGTGATGATGATATCATCCACATAGATGAGAATCACAATGATCCCTTGCTGGCTGGTGAGAGTAAACAAAGTGTGATCAGCTTCAGATTTCACAAACCCTCTTCCATTAAGGGTTGTGCTCAGTTTGTGATACCAGGCTCTTGGAGATTGCTTCAGACCATAGATTGCCTTCCTCAGCCTCAATACATTACCAGGTTTGACCATGTTTTCCATCCCTGGTGGAGGCCGCATGTATACTTCATCTTCTAGCTCTCCTTGTAAGAATGCATTCTTGACATCCATTTGCCAAAGATCCCATTCAAAATTCACAGCAAGCGAAAGCAAAATCCTTATGGTGTGAAGCTTTGCCACTGGTGCAAAGGTTTCAAGATAGTCCTCACCATATACTTGAGTGTAGCCTTTTGCTACCAGCCTGGTCTTCTTCCTCTCAGGTTTCCCATTGGCTAAGTACTTAATTGTTAACAACAGCATGCTTGTTACTGCCTTCTTGCCTTTGGGAAGTTCAGTTTCAAACCAGGTTCCATTTTTCTCCATAGCACCCATCTCATCTCTTACTGAATCTCTCCATTCCTTAATTGCCATAGCCTCTTCATATGACCTTGGTATGTAAGCCTCATCAAGGTTAGTGATGAAAGCTTGATGATCCATAGGATATTAAGCTAGGGAGCATGTTGCTTGTATAGGATGAGCTACAGCTTGTGAGTTGAAGTAGACCCTTGTGTTGATCCAATTAGAGGCCGGCTGTTTGATTCTAGTACTCCTCCTTAGTACTGGTTGTGATTCTTCATTTTGAACCTCTTCTTCATTGGCTGAGGGTTGGTTCTCATTTACCACTGGTGCTTCTTGATCTTGTTGCTCATCTTGACCATGAATTGGTGCTGAGTTTTCGGATTGTGGCTCAGCATTGTTGCCCCCCTCATGGTCAAGGTGGGGAATCTCCTGACCCTCAAACTCATCAGTGGTGGTCTCAGCTTCACTAGACTGAGTGGGAGCTTGTCTAGCCTCATCTGGTTCAGTACCTCTCTTATCCATAGGTATACTGATCCCAATACTCTCCATTACCCGTCGAAGATTGTTTGCTCTATCCGAGGTTGATTGGGATAGATTCTCAAGTTCACTCCAATCTTTGTTGTTGTAGTATCCTCTAGATTCCACAAACTTCACATCTCGAGATACCAGGACTCTCCTAGTCTCTGGTTCATAACACTTATAACCCTTTTGGTTTGGAGAGTAGCCAATGAACATAGCTCTTGTACTCTTGGCCTCTAGTTTATTTCTTTGCTCTCCTGGTATCAAGACAAAGCAAGGACACCCAAACACACGCATATGATCAATAGATGGTCTAGTTTTGTTCAATACCTCAAATGGAGATTGGTCTTGAAGAATTCTGGTTGGAATCCGGTTGATCAAGTAGCATGCTGTCATGACTGCATCTCCCCAAAACCTTTTAGGTACACTTGTATGGAACATCATGCTCCTGGCCACCTCCATCAGATGTCGATTTTTCCTCTCAGCTACACCATTTTGTTGTGGTGTGTAAGGACAGCTAGTTTGCTGAATGATCCCATGCTGAGCTAGATATTGCTTAAATGCTTGACTAGTGTACTCTCCACCGTTATCAGACCTGAGGATCTTCAACTTGGCATTGAAATGGTTGGAAACATGATTATGGAAGTTCTTGAATGCCTCCAGCACCCGGTCTTTTGTCTGAATCAGAGTCACCCATGTGTATTTTGACTTCTCATCAATGAAGGTGACAAAGTACTTGTGATTCTCTCTGGAAAGACACGGTGCTGTCCACACATCAAAATGAACCAGGTCGAAACACTTCTCATAGATAGTGCTAGACCTTGGAAAGACTGTCCTACAATGCTTCCCCAAGATACATGCTTCACATTCATCATTCTGAAACACCATACCCGGAAGCATCAAGTTCAATGCTCTAGTATGGGGATGTCCCAATCTAGAGTGCCATATGGTGCTCTCAACCCCATTAGAAGCACTGATCAGGCAGTGAGCAGGCGTTGCACCAGATATCTTAGTCTTCTCTAGGTGATACAGTTCCTGATGGCTGTGCCCTCTACCAATAACCTGCCCTGTCTTCAAGTCTTGAAACTCAACCTCATCAGGTCTAAAGACAACTTGACAATTCAGATCAACGGTTGCTCTTTTCACTGATAGCAAATTTGATGTAAACTGAGGCATATACAAGGCAGTTGATTCTTTATCAAACAACCTAAGGTTCCCTATCCCTTCTATCTTAACCTTATCACCATTTGCTATAAGCACATTCCCTGAGGCAGGTTTGATATTACTAACCAGGTTCCTATCACTAATCATGTGATGGCTAGCTCCTGAATCTATAATAATGGGTTTAGAGTCAGGAGAATAATTACCAACCTCCTTGGGTGAGATAAGGGCCTTGGCAGCTTTTATAAAGGCATCAAAGTCTCTTCTGGTCACTGGACCATCAGAATTGGTCGCCCCTGCCATACTCCTCCATGTTCCTCCTTCATTAGAATCACCACAGAATGCTGAATACATGGTTCTTCCTTCAATTACTTGATACTCAAACTCCTTGAGCTCAAATGTACTCGGCTGGCTTCCTTGGGAACTTGGCAGCTTCCTTTCTTGAATAATATGACTTATCAGACTTTTGCAGGGTAAATCCAAGTTTAGGAGAAGACTGAAAACTTTGTCTTGCTCATAGACAGCTTGAAGACTCTCCCATAGATTCCCATAAATATTTTGAAGCTTCTCCCATAGATTCTTGGCGATTCTGATGTGATAATGATCCTCCAAGATCTGTTCAGACAGAGAGCTGTGTATAATTCCAAGTGCTTGCTGTTCCTCTTGAACCCACTTGGCTTCATGCTTCATACAAGTAGCCTGACTATCCTCTTGAGCCATCCTCTTTGAAATTTCAGCCTCCATGATATGGCTGTCCCAAAGTCCATGACTTCCAAGGTAACTCTGACCACTCTTGACCATACAAGATAGTTAGGACCCTCTAGGGTCACTGGAATAAGGTTCTCCTTCTTCATTTTCTTGGTCGAAATCACCTTTACTCAATTTAAGTAGACTTTTCCATTTTTGGCAATTTCTGGAGCTGGAAATGATGAACAGCTGAAGAACAAGATGAACTTTGCCAAAAATAGAAATGAAACTCAGAGAATTTGCGGAAGTAAGTAAAGAGAGTAGGGAGATTTAGGTCTCAAGAGCATACAGCTCTGATACCATGTGAGTTTTAGTAATTTAGTGAGTGTTTAAATGAGATTAAGAAAGAGTTTGTTGCTGGAAATGTGAAGAATAGTAAGAACAGGAGAGAGAGTGAGGGATTTCGTGAGTGAGAGAGAGAGAAGGAGAGAATATGATTTCCTTGCCTTTCTTAGTTCTGGATACATGTCTTTATATAGACCAGACAATACATAAAATAATCAGACAAGTTTGAATAAAGAAAAGCATAAATTAATGGGACTGAGCAATGGCAGGGACTGAGGGGTGCCAGGGACAGACTGAGGGATGCCAGGGACAGTCTGAGGGATGCCAGGGACTGAGGAATGGCAGGGACAGTCTGAGGAGGAGCAGAGGCACGTCCAGCAATGTAGGAAAGGGACATGAGCTATGTGGTCCACTCTCCTTAACACAACATGTGACTTCTCTCCCTAAAGATTCTCTGCCTCTAGTCAACATCCTCTTTGGTTCCTCAAGCCTTGATTTATTCTTCTCTATCATTCATGTCTTCATGTCAACAAGAAGAACATTGAATCTGCAAACCAAGACTGTTGGAAATGAGCAAAGAGAGAATCTGTTTCATACTCGCTGTATGGTTCAAGGAAAGGTATGCAGTTTGATTATAGATGGAGGAAGCTGTACCAATGCTGCTAGTGAAACCATGGTAGAGAAACTTGGTTTGAAGATCATGAAAAGACCAACCGCTTACAAGTTACAATGGCTTAACGATGAGGGAGAGCTGGAGGTGAAACACCAAGTGAAGATACCATTGTCCATTGGAAAATATGAAGATGAGATACTCTGTGATGTATTACCAATGGATGCTGGACACATACTGCTTGGAAGACCTTGGCAATCTGACAGAAGAACCATTCATGATGGATTCACAAATAGATACTCGTTCGAATTCAATGGAAAGAAGACTGTTTTGGTTCCTTTGACACCACAGGAAGTCCATCTCGATCAGATAGCCTTGAAGAAAAATAAAGCTTCCACAGAATCAAAAACCAAGCAGCCTGCCAATCTGTTACTTCAACCAAAGGGAAGTACTTTACCTCACTTGCTGTTTGTTTTTAAAGAATGTTTAAACATAACCAGTCCAGTGCAGGATCTTCCTAGCAAAATACAGATGCTTTTGCAGGAGTTCATAGACGTATTCCCAGAAGAAGCTCCACAAGGATTGCCACCTATCAGAGGATAGAGCATCAAATTGACTTCATTCCAGGAGCATCACTGCCAAACAAACCAGCCTATAGAACCAATCCTGTAGAGACCAAGGAACTACAACAACAAGTCACTGAGCTTATGGAAAAAGGACATATTCGTGAGAGTATGAGCCCATGTGCAGTTCCAGTCTTGCTTGTGCCAAAGAAAGATGGAAGTTGGAGAATGTGTGTCGATTGCAGAGCCATCAATAATATCACTGTAAAGTATCGACATCCCATTCCTAGGCTAGATGACATGCTTGATGAGTTGCATGGCTCAAATATCTTTTCTAAAGTTGATTTAAAAAGTGGGTATCACCAGATTAGGATGAAAGAGGGTGATGAGTGGAAAACTGCCTTTAAAACGAAACAAGGGTTATATGAATGGTTGGTAATGCCATTTGGGTTAACTAATGCACCTAGCACTTTCATGAGATTGATGAACCATGTTCTAAGAGCATTTATAGGACATTTCGTGGTGGTTTACTTTGATGATATCCTAATTTACAGTAAGAACTTGAATGAACACGTTGAGCATCTTAGAAAAGTTTTAGGAGTGCTTAGGACAGAATCCTTGTTTGCTAATTTAAAGAAATGTACCTTTGGAGCAGATAACCTTGTCTTTTTAGGTTTTGTTGTGAGTGCAGATGGAATCCAGGTTGATGAAAACAAGATCAAAGCTATCAAGGACTGGCCAAGTCCCAAAACAGTTGGAGAAGTAAGAAGTTTTCATGGGTTAGCCGGATTCTACCGAAGATTTGTCAAAGACTTTAGTACCTTGGCTGCACCACTCACTGAAGTAATCAAGAAAAACGTGGGATTTAAGTGAGAACAAGCACAGGAAGAAGCATTTCAAGCCTTGAAAGAGAAACTTACGAACTCACCAGTTCTTTCTCTCCCTGACTTTTCTAAAACATTTGAAATAGAATGTGATGCATCTGGTGTGGGTGTAGGTGCTGTGCTTATGCAGGAGAAGAAACCTATAGCTTTCTTTAGTGAGAAGCTGGGAGGAGCTACTCTTAACTATCCAACGTATGACAAAGAACTCTATGCGCTTGTCAGGGCCTTACAAACATGGCAACACTATCTCTGGCCTAAGGAGTTTGTCATCCACACAGACCATGAGTCTCTCAAGTACCTCAAAGGACAACAAAAACTAAACAAGAGACATGCCAGGTGGATTGAATTCATTGAAACATTTCCCTACGTGATCAAGTACAAGAAAGGTAAGGAAAACATAGTTGCTGATGCACTATCTAGAAGGTATGTCCTTTTGTCAACTCTTGAAACCAAGTTACTTGGATTTGAACAAATCAAAAATCTATACACCACTGATTCTGATTTTAAGGAGATATATGCTTCTTGTGAAAAGTTTGGACGTGGTAAGTACTTTAAGAGTGACGGTTTTCTTTTCTTTGAAAATAGACTATGTGTGCCTAACTCCTCTTTGAGAGATCTGTTTGTCAAAGAAGCTCATGCAGGTGGACTTATGGGACATTTTGGTGTGTCTAAGACAATGAAAGTAATGCAAGAACATTTCTTCTGGCCACACATGAGAAGAGATGTTGAGAAAACTTGTGAACGATGTGTAACTTGCAAACAGGCTAAGTCCAAAATCCAAAACCACCATGAAACGGATTTGAGGTCAAATCCTTCTCAAGTGGGAGAGGATGATGTGATCTTAGAAAGCAATGGAACTAAGGAGTTGGAACAGCCTGAACCAGAGCTTAAAGAAGTCCAATATGGAGCTAAAGAACAGCTTGAACCTGAGGATACAAAGGACAAGGACCTAAATGTACCCGTTGGTCCAATGACTAGGTCTAAACAAGCAAAATTCCAGCAAGCTCTTCATCAACTTTTACACACTATTCAGGGCAGTCTAGAATGTGCTTATCCAACCACTCTGGTTGTGATTCAAGCTACCTAAGACATTCATCAAGAGAGGTGTTGTGACTTGCACTCTTTCCTTGTTTTGGGTTTATCCCATTGGGTTTTCCAAACAAGGTTTTTAATGAGGCTTGGACACAACACTTATACAAAAGCCTCTTGATGAATCTAAGCCCATTTTCTATCCTTAATTTCGTGCAAGAATACACGAAGAGTCTTTTCTTATTTTCAAGTTTGAACTTAGTCTTTCTTTTAATTGTTGTGTGTGTTTCCAAGAAACTGTGCATGTACAGTCTTCTTCTCTATATATTCTGGTCGAAAACTCTGAATAAATCATCAAACTCTTTTCTAAAAACCCAAGTATTCTCTGAATCCTGTTTGATCAAAAAGCTTGTCTAGTGTATTTCGGATTCTTCCTTACATTGCGAGCACAAACCGATAGTCTGAGAGCCATTCCGCAATTCTTAGAAGTATCAACTCAATTCATTGCTTGTCATATCAACACAATTCGTTGGAGAGCATTCAGGGACGTGATCCTCTCACCCAGGATCATATCAAGTTGAATCAAGACCATAGGAGTTATGATGAAGACGTTATCCCACTTTTAGCCGGAGTGATTCCAGTTTGCCCTGTTTGGAGAGTTGGCAATTTCTTCTTGATACTAATAAAACCAGAATGAATCAAGATGTAAGAAGCTTTATTTGGACTCATAAATCAGTGAGAATCACCCTGAAGTTGAATCAAGATCATAGGAGTTATGATGAAGAAGTTATCCCACTTTTAACCGAAGTGATTCCAGTTTACCCTGTTTTGAGATATGGCAATTTCTTCTTGATTCAAATCAAACCAGAATGAATCACGATGTAAGAAGCTTAAATTGTACTTATAAATCAGTGTAGAATCACCCTGAAGTTGAATCAATATCATTGGAGTTATGATGAAGAAGTTATCCCACTTTTAACCGAAGTGATTCCAGTTTACCCTGTTTGGAGATTTGGCAATTTCTTCTTGATTCAAATCAAACCAGAATGAATCACGATGTAAGAAGCTTGATTTGTACTCATAAATTAGTGTAAATCACCCTGAAGTTGAATCAATATCATAGGAGTTATGATGAAGAAGTTATCCCACTTTTAACCGAAGTGATTCCAGTTTACCCTGTTTGGAGATTTGGCAATTTATTCTTGATACTAATAAAACCATAATGAATCAAGATGTAAGAATATTGATTTGGACTCATAAATCAGTGGATAATCACCCTGAAGTTGAATCAATATTATAGGAGTTATGATGAAGATGTTATCCCACTTTTAACCGAAGTGGATCCAGTTTACCCTGTTTGGAGATTTGGCAATTTCTTCTTGATACTAATAAAACCAGAATGAATCACGATGTAAGAAGCTTGATTGTGACTCATAAATCAGTGTAGAATCACCCTGAAGTTGAATCAAGACCATAGGAGTTATGATGAAGACGTTATCCCACTTTTAGCCAGAGTGATTCCAGTTTGCCCTGTTTGGAGAGTTGGCAATTTCTTCTTGATACTAATAAAACCAGAATGAATCAAGATGTAAGAAGCTTTATTTGGACTCATAAATCAGTGTAGAATCACCCTGAAGTTGAATCAAGATCATAGGAGTTATGATGAAGAAGTTATCCCACTTTTAACCGAAGTGATTCCAGTTTACCCTGTTTGGAGATTTGGCAATTTCTTCTTGATTCAAATCAAACCAGAATGAATCACAATGTAAGAAGCTTGACTTGTACTTATAAATCAGTGTAAATCACCCTGAAGTTGAATCAATATCATAGGAGTTATGATGAAGAAGTTATCCCACTTTTAACCGAAGTGATTCCAGTTTGCCATGTTTGGAGATTTGGCAATTTATTCTTGATACTAATAAAACCATAATCAATCACGATGTAAGAAGCTTGATTTGGACTCATTAATCAGTGTAGAGTCACCCTGAAGTTGAATCAAGATCATAGGAGTTATGATGAAGAAGTTATCCCACTTTTAACCGAAATGTTTCCAGTTTACCCTGTTTGGAGAGTTTGCAATTTCTTCTTGATTCTAATCAAACCATAATGAATCAAGATGTAAGAATCTTGATTTGGAATTATAAATCAGTGGATAATCACCCTGAAGTTGAATCAATATCATAGGAGTTATGATGAAGAAGTTATCCCACTTTTAACCGAAGTGATTCCAGTTTACCCTGTTTGGAGATTTGTCAATTTCTTCTTGATTCAATTCAAACCAGAATGAATCACGATGTAAGAAGCTTGATTTGGGCTCATAAATCCGTGTAGAATCACCCTGAAGTTGAATCAAGATCATAGGAGTTATGATGAAGAAGTTATCCCACTTTTAACCGAAGTGATTCCAGTTTACCCTGTTTGGAGAGTTTGCAATTTCTTCTTGATTCTAATCAAACCATAATGAATCAAGATGTAAGAATCTTGATTTGGACTCATAAATCAGTGGATAATCACCCTGAAGTTGAATCAATATCATAGGAGTTATGATGAAGATGTTATCCCACTTTTAACCGAAGTGGATCCAGTTTACCCTGTTTGGAGATTTGGCAATTTCTTCTTGATAGTAATAAAACCAGAATGAATCACGACGTAAGAAGCTTGATTTGGACTCATAAATCAGTTTAGAATCACCCTGAAGTTGAATCAAGACCATAGGAGTTATGATGAAGACGTTATCCCACTTTTAGCCGAAGTGATTCCAGTTTGCCCTGTTTGGAGAGTTGACAATTTCTTCTTGACACTAATAAAACCAGAATGAATCAAGATGTAAGAAGCTTTATTTGGACTCATAAATCAGTGTAGAATCACCCTGAAGTTGAATTAAGATCATGATGTGATCATGGAAAGCACCAAGCATGCAACCTTTAAGAGTGCATATGATG
The DNA here is from genome assembly GCA_905132885.1 of Moricandia moricandioides. Taxonomy (NCBI): domain Eukaryota; kingdom Viridiplantae; phylum Streptophyta; class Magnoliopsida; order Brassicales; family Brassicaceae; genus Moricandia; species Moricandia moricandioides. Next base: position 10,140 of record CAJHQQ010005643.1, read on the forward strand.
TGATCATGGACCGGATCACTAAGGGGGACAAGGAGAGTCTAGATGAGCCACATGAAGCCACAATGCATCAACCACTTGGTGAGGATGCTCTAGCCATTCCTGAAGGTCCCATGACTCGTTCCAGAGTCAAGAAGCTAAAGGAGAATGTTGTTGGATTACTCACTTCACATCCACAACAAGAAGGTCTTGGACAAGGTTTGATCCGAGATGTCTTGATCACCATTCAAGCCATCTCTACACCAAACTGAGTTAGTGTCTAGGCAAGACATGGGGTGCGTGCTCTTTTCCTTGCTTTTGGTTTTGTCCCACGAGGTTTTCCAGGAGGAAGGTTTTTAACGAGGCCACAACTTGTCTACACATCACCTAAGTGCTATTCTCGGTCCAAGACTAATAGAAGTTGCATTTTATTTCATTTAAACTTATAAACTATAGTTTTAGTTCTTTCCTTTTTTGGTTCATGTCGAAACCCTAGAGGATTTGTCTCTGGTTTCTTATTTAAAGGGTTCTCTACACCCTTATGTAATCATCCAGTCTTTTATTAAACAAGTTACATTCATCTTATACGGCTCTCTCTCTCTAAAAGAAGTGTGCCGAGTTCTGGTGTGTCATATCCAGAGTCTAAGGGTGTCTAATTTGGTGTGTCATATCCAAGTTATTCATCTAGGAGTATCAAGAGATCATCCATCCCTCTTGTGTCACCATTCAATCCACACGCCTTGAAGGACTTGAGTCTCTGATTCGTTCTTGCAAGGATCTATCCATTCCCATCAACCAAAGAGCATCCTAGGGACGTATCAAGTGGTATCAGAGCAACTTTGGTTGGGAAGTACTCGCTATCCTCTTTTGTTTTCTTGTTTTCTTTGGTTGTTTCAATCCGTGTTTCATCTTTATCTTTTGAATAAGCAGTAGAACTCATCTAAACTAGGGCTGCTCATGATTGCATAAGAATTTAGACAAGAATTATAGGACTTTCCTTATTTGAAAGTTTCGGAAACCCTAGAGAGATAAAAACCCTAGCCGCATGCATCATCTTGTCGATCACTTTGTGCATTAGTTTAGCTTGTCTATCACCTTGAACACGAGCATATTGAGGCTATTAGGGTGCTAGAAAACCTTAGGAGTGATTAGGAAAAAGCTTAGAAGTGTTTCCTTTTTGCTTGAATCTTTTTCCTTTTCTAGCCGATTTCTCCTTTTTTGTTTTGTCTTGCAAGACAAGCTTGTTTGTTTTTCCTTTTTGCTTGTTTTCTTTTTCCTTTTTGCTTGTCTTGTTCCCTAGAAACCTTTTACTGGTTATTTTGGTTACCTTTACGCAGGAAGCATGGTCTCCAAGTCTGAAGAAGAAGCTTAACTCGTCAGCTTCTCATGGAGGCTATGTCGGCTCAACTCAACCAAAACATGGTGGCAACCATGACCGAGATGATGAGGACTAACCTCAATGACCTCAGGAGAGAGCTTAGAGAAGACATCAGGAGAGCTACTAGTCAAGCACCAAACCGAGAGACTAGGAGAGAAAGAGAGAGGAGAGAGGAGAGACGTCATGCAACTCACCAAGAACATGTTGGTTATGCGGAGACTGACAATGAGTATGAACACCTCAGTTCATCCTCAAGAAGACATAGGCGTGTCCAAAGGAGAAGGATGAACCAGGGAGATGAGCTTGCTGGTTTGAAGATCAAGATACCCCCATTCCATGGCAAAGCTGAGTGGGAGAAGAAGATTGAAGGTCTTGATGGAAAGGAACCAATCTGTTACAGCAAGGAGAAGACAGTCTCTAAGCCATCTAAAGAAGATAAACAATCCTGTTTATTCAGTGAAGAGGTTAAGGAGGCATTGTTACAAGTAATGATGGGTGTTGATGCGTCCCTAGGATGCTCTTTGGTTGATGGGAATGGATAATCCTTGCAAGAACGAATCAAAAGACTCAAGTCCTTCAAGGCGTGTGGATTGGATGGTGACACAAGAGGGATGGATGATCTCTTGATACTCCTAGATGAATGGTTTGGATATTACACACCAAACTAGACACCCTTAGGCTCTGGATATGACACACCAGACTCGGCACACTTCTTTTAGAGAGAGAGAGAGAGCCGCAAAAGATGAATAACTTGTATAGAAAAGATTGGATGATTACATAAGGGTGTAGAGAACCCTTTAAATAAGAAAACCAGAGACATGCCTCTAGGGTTTTCGACAATGAACCAAAAAAGGAAATAAAGCAAACTATAGTTTATAAGTTAAAATGAAATGAAATGCAACTTCTAATAGGCTTGGACCGAGTATAGTACTTAGGTGATTTGTAGACAAGTTGTGGCCTCGTTAAAAACCTTCCTCCTGGAAAACCTCGTGGGACAAAACCAAAAGCAAGGAAAAGAGCACGCACCCCATGTCTTGCCTAGACACTAACTCAGTTTGGTTGTAGAGATGGCTTGAATTGTGATCAAGACATCTCGGATCAAACCTTGTCCAAGACCTTCTTGTTGTGGATGTGAAGTGAGTAATCCAACAACATTCTCGTTGAGCTTCTTGACTCTGGAACGAGTCATGGGACCTTCAGGAATGGCTAGAGCATCATCACCAAGTTGTTGGTGCAATGTGGCTTTCATGTGGCTCATCTAGACTCTCCTTGTTCTCCTTAGTGATCCGGTCCATGATCACATCAAATGCACTCTTAAATGTTGCATCCTCAAGCTCCTCAGGTTCAGGTTCATGCTTCCATTCTTTGGTGCTTTCCATGATCACATCATCCCCTCCCTCTTCAAAAAGATTTGTCCTCAAATCTGCTTTACCTACAATAGAGGGGACCAAGTCAGTAACATCCAAGTTTAAAATCAGATTACACTTACCTTGCAAGCCTCTTTGATAGGCATTGTTGCCGACTGGTTTGGATATGTAGAAGGCACTAATCCATTTAGTTCCTGATTCATTACTTAAACCTGACATGTTGAAACAAAGCAAGTTAGCACATGAGAGTTTATCAAAGAGTAATAATCTTATCCCAAATTGGTTTTTGCTCGGTTTTGGCTTGTGTGCTGCTTCTGGTGGTGCTTCTTTGATGAGGATGAAGTCAGTGACGTCTTGGTGCTTATCCTGATCCAAATCAGGTGGCTTGAACCGCTTGTCTTCCACATGCTTGTTCTTTCTTCTTGTATGCTTCCAAGCTTCATCATAATCTGCATATGGCTCTTTTGACAAAAACAAGTGCATCATATCTGTGTAATGATAAAAGAACTCTTGAAAACATGATCACTTACCTTAGCATGCTCACCTGGTCGCCATATATAGGATTGAGATGTTTTAAACTTAGAAAAGTTCAAAGATAGCCAATACAGGATCACCCGATTTGTAGAACCCATAACTCTTTCATCTGAGAAGGTTTTGACTTGATTCCAAATCGACGTGAGCCCCTGATGAGTTAAGTTTCCATGGCAGTCGAGTTTGAATGGTTAACTCCTTGTGGTTGTTGAGATATGACCCTCGGACTGTCCCTATGTCAAGGCTGGCGGCTAGACAGTTTCCAAGGTTTGATGGTTGCATCTTCAACTTAACCAACAACCCATTCTTGATACTCCTGATCATCATTGTAGCTTCTCTTTTCGACAAATGGTAGATCTCAAAACAGTTTGACCTGTACTCACAGCAAGCAAATCAGGCTTCATGTTTTTCTTTGAGTTTAGATAGTTACCCCGGGTTGGTTTCTTTGGAGATTGGTTGTAGACTAAGTTCCTCTGGTGGTTTCTCTTTGATTTGAGAAGAAAACATGAGTTCTTGATGCAATCACAGGATGAGCTAATCTTAGATGAACTTAATGATGAAACTGAATGGATGCAAGAACCAAGTTACTATGAAGACGATGATATGGACCAGACCCAAAATGAAGATGTTTCTCTCTCAGCCCAAAAGAAGTCCAACGACCCAGAAAGAAGATCCATTTGTCATATCTGTTGGGCCCATCACGAGATCCAGGTCCAAGAAGCTTATTGAGAAGATTACTTGCCTTGTTCTGAACCAAGAAAGTGAAGAAGAGTTACTTGGCCAAACCATCATCACCCCAACCACCTTCATTTACTCGGCTGTCTTCTACAACAACTAATTTACTTATGTTTTTGTCTTATTTCTTTTCCCTAAGTGTTCATGCACGAAACTACAAGTCCCAAGGCTGTCATGCACGAGATTGTTGTCATTTTTCTTTAAAAACTCTGTTTTGTTTCAATTGAAAGACAATCATCATTTTATCAAAAACTCATTTCTCTTTGGTGATTCATTTGTTTCTTAGAACAACTTGATTGTGGAGGTGTGTGAACCCAAAACAATCAACAAGCTCTCAATCTGACTGGTGTGTCGAATCCAGAGAGAGAGAGTGAAGAATCTGAGGTCTTTCCGCAACCCTCAGTGTTTCAATCGATCAAATCCTTTCAACCCATCTATTCATAAACCCTAATTCGTCCATCAGCCATATCCATCAAAAACCATCTTTCAATCTGTTACAGAGTAGATCAACCAAAATCAGAGTGGAAATCCTTGGGAGAAAGTCATTTAGTGGTATCAGAGCAACCACTCTGTTGATCTACAAGTTCTGGGATATTTTTCAATCTCTAAACTATCAAAGTCTGAAACTTCTGGGATTTCAAGTTCATTTCTTTGGGATTTCGAATTCATCTTTTATTCTGGGTATTTCTGTTCTTATCAGTCTCTTATCTGTCTATCTGTTTGCAAGTGAGCCAAATCTGATTGAGAAAGAAAATCCCCAGGAGAAATCGGGTTCAGTCTAGGAGAAATCAGACTGAGGTTTGGTAAAATCACTTGCTCATCCAAAATCTTGCAATCTGTCTATCTTTTCTTTTTCTTGGGATTTGGGTTTCTGCATTTTTCACTTGATTGGGTTGTTTACAGAACCATTGAATCACTATCATCACCAAAAGCTTGAGAGATCAAAGGATATTATGAGGAGAGAGTTCTGTTTATTGCTAAGTTTGTTGATTTGCAGGAAACCATGTCTGGAGAAAACAATGAACAAGAAGGAACACCAAACCTGCTGTCAATATTAATCCTTTTCAAATGCAGGCTCTAATTGCTGAGATCACCAAGCAAGTTCAAGATAATCTGATCAGAAGAGAAGAGGAAGCCAATGAAT
>CAJHQQ010005644.1:0-15265 GCA_905132885.1 Moricandia moricandioides
AACGGGTGTCACAAGATGTTTATAAATCACGAGTACTCATATGATATTAGTCCTTGTCCGGGATGAACTAACTATCTGATACTCGGTCGGGTTAAAAATCCTTGATCGATATCCGGTAGGAGCGTTGGTGTTCTCAAATTGGTAGTCCAAGGTGATCAGTATTTTTCTGTGAACCTCAGGTCGGGTTTCAGGGAACATCCGTGTCATTTCCGGTCATCTACGATCGGGGGTGTCATACCCCCCCCCCCCATAGAGATAGGATCTCAGACAACACAAGGATAATAGGGCGCTATAAAAGAAATCTGAAATTTTGGTCAGCCCTTCCAAACGACTTCGAAATTGTCTTTAGAGATATGCTCGGTTTCCGATCGATGAAAGTCACATAAGCAGAGAACTTTTCGCAGAATTCAATATTGACACGGAATCAGGTCAAGACTGCTTCGAGTGATTTAAGCCGAAACAGTCATCACACACCCTAAACTGATAGTAAGCCTAGGTCTTTCTCTAAACCCAACACACTGGTCACATCTCAAGGAATAGAATCAACAGACCGATACGAGATTCCAAAATATGTCCATTTGCTTATACAACGACAAGTATTTAAGTATTCTCATCTTACACAACGACAAGTATAACGATCCACTGAGCATTAGAAATGAGATGACAACTAACACTCATTCTCACATCTCTGCGTATGGCTAATCTATATGTTTTGAAAAGGAGATAAACCATCACTTTGTAATTCCAGAACGAACAGCATACAAGGATAGTATCGAGGCCGACGAAGGTCTGATATAAAATTCCATCGGCAGAAACATGCTCGAAAATCTCCACATGAGACATAACTAGACCATAAAGGTCACACTGGAAAACAAGAACGTTAGAATCTTTACTCCAAGATGAACTAGAAAGGCTTGATCCCTTCAACAAGGGTATGCAGGCAGCCTTAACAAGGTACAGCCCCATCTTATCACATTCAAAAAAGAGTTTTCTCCAACAGACCTTTTGAACCATTGATTCCACCGAACACACTTGTCACTAACTCGCAAGAAATTGCACGTAAAATCTTACGAGCTGGTTGGCTAACTGTTGAGGTCAAAATCGTTCATGGAAAAATCAACGATAAAAATCCTCCAAGAAATTGTGCATTCAGCGTATATGTGCTAGAAATGTCAAAGGAAACAAAATTCTTATACTTCATTCCAGATAAGGGAAAAAAGAATTAATATCCAAGCGTGAGAAGATCGGAAAAACGTTCTTCTGGAAGGTTTTTGCGATAAATGACAATTTTGATTAAACAATCTTCCGTCATAAAAAATCGGAAAGTTTTCGCAGAAAAATATCATTGTATAATTTATGAGATAATATTCCGTAAAACAACTTTAAGAAAACATTTACAGAAAAGCTCTAAGAAAATCTCTCCAAGTCTCATCGCCTGTTGGCGACGAGTGTTGGGATCAAAAACGGTAACCTGGAAATCAACATCTAATTGCTACTGTTATGAAATATCTAAAAAAAAAAATTCAGAAACGTCCAAAGTAGAAATCCTCGGAATATCAAAACGGCCTCGCCGTCGTCCATCTCACCAATGGCGAGTAGGACGGACCACGTTCAACTAAAACAGTTAATTTAACACCAAAATTGCCTCGACTATACAAATAATTTGAACTATTTTATAAAACCAGAGTCGTACCAAAGGTGTTCTATTAAAGAAATCGTAAAAACGTTGAAGTCAAAAAACGGCCGAAAAGGTCTAAAACGCGGCTAAAAGTCCACTTATGATTTTAGACGAAATCGAATCCAAGGATATTATGACGATCTATCTATTATTTACGGAAAAAGATAAATATCAAGTTCAAAGATAATAGTGAAGTTTCAAGGGATAATCATGAAGATCAAAGAAAAATGAAATATTTCCGCAAAGTGATAAACGCAAACCGCATGCAGAAAAGGAATGGGCAAACCGACCTAGGAGAACTATATAAGGGAGGCTAAAGGACGATTTTTGAGATTTTATAACTCTCTGCACTTAGAAACTGTAGGCTTTATTCTCGCCCAGGTAGTTCGATCTCCTGTTCCAATCTTTTTATTGAACTACGTTCGGCTTGATCCTTGAAAGTGGTACGTAGGAAGCCTTTCATAAGGTCGAGTCCGAAATCTTTAAAACAGATTTCGTCTTTTTCGTCTAGTGCAAAGAGAATTGCGGCAACGTAGGTTTTTCTCGACATAGGTTGTAGTGCTAGCAAACTTAGTCTCATTTACTACTTGTGTTTGAAGATTTCCTTTGTAATCATGTTTCCATACAAGCTTCTTGTATGCTTTTGTCTCTCGCACGCTCATACGCAAATTCAAAATAAAGGTCCACTTCTTCTAAACTCGCTTTATTGTCTTTAGATATTTTCCGCATTTATATGGTTAATTGTCGTTGGCTCTCGCAGAGAATCCGGACCTCTGGGAAAGTTAGGGTTATCTTGACATTCCTTATTTTGCGGAAATCGACAGTGTGAAGCGGCAGGGATTTGAAGCCACAAGCGGCCAGAGAAAATGGCCAACAAGGCTGATCTCAAGGCCGGCAAAGGTTCAATATAAAACACCATCAGCAGCAAAATTCTAGATAATCTCGAGACGAAACATAAATAAACCGTAAAGATCTCATTGGAAAACATATCGTAAGAATCTTGACTCCAAAACGAACTAAGAAAGGCTTGATCCCTTCGAAAAGGGTACGTAGGCAGCCTTTACAAGGCGCAGCCCCAGTGTTATCACATTCCTTTTTCATAAGGAATAAAGAATGAATGTCCAACACCTTATAGAAATATGAGGATGAAATTAATCTCAGTAATTAAATAATCTCTTCAAAAGTTTTTGAGAGAAGAAGGAAAAGCATTCCTAGCCGTAGATTCGGATTAAAAACATCACTCGCCCGCAAGAATTATGTTCAAACCTTGCAGGCTGGGGGGCTAACTGTTGGGGTCAAAAACGGTAATCTCAAAATCAACGACTAAGATTGCTACTCTTAAGGAGATTTCCAGAAAAAAAAATCAGAAAGGTCCTAAGTAGAAATCCTCGGAATATCAAAACGGCCTCACCCTCTTCCAACTCACCACTGGCGAGTAGAAAAATGTCCAACTCGCCATATGGAGAGTAGGACGGACCACGTCCAATTCGCCATATGTTCAGTAGGAAATAAAATATGGCGACTAGTCTCCCCCTTTGGGACTCGACTGAACTAGTTTTCTCGTATCAGTTAAAATTGATCGTATTAAATGGCAACGGTTGACTTAACACCAAAATTGCCTCGAATATAAAAATAATTTGAAATATTTTGTAAAACCCACATCGTACCAAAGTTGTTCTTTTGAAGAAATCATAAAAACGTTTAAGTCGAAAAACTGCCTGAAAAGGTCAAAAACACGGCTAAAAGCCCACTTAGGATTTTAGACGAAATTAAGCCCAATGATATTATGACAGTAAATTTATTATTCGCGGAAGAATATATATGTCAAGTTCGAAGATAAATGTGAAGTTTCAAGTGGCCCCCTTTCCAGAGCAGATTGGAAAGGGGGCCGGTATGGGTATATGTGGTTGTCGATCGATGGTGTTTAAAGTAGGGCCGGGGATTCACGCGAATTTCTTCGTCTTGGTGCCTAACAAGTGGCACCCTTTCCAAAGTTTCAAGTGTCTGGATCCTTTCAGTCGATCACTGGTATGGTTCTAGACTTAATTTTTTTTTAGCATTGCATGGTACAGAACCTAAAAAATTTAGATGCTTTGATATGGGTCTCTTGTAGGGACCCTAAGTATTGGTGTTGTGGAAACACACGTGCTTTTCGATTCAGGGGCTATGCATAGTTTTGTGAGTCCAGAGCAGATTGGAAAGGGGGCGTTCCAGATGGGAACTTGACATATGTGGTTGTCGATCGATGGTGTTTCAAGTAGGGCCGCGGATTCACGCGAATTTCTTCGTCTTGGTGCCTAATTTCTTCAAAAACTTTCCAAAGGTCATCATCAATGATGGCACAGACATGGTGCTTCTGTCAGCCCCAATATTTTCCTTGATCAAAGCTTTTTGTCTGCTCACAGCCTCACTAGTATTAACCACTTGATTCTCCAGCGTCTTCACATGGGTGTTAAGAGCTTCAAATTTAGTGTTGAGGTTGCATAGACAACATCAATCTTTCCATTGAAATCGACTGCCATCTTTTGATGTCCCTCCAAAACCTTCTTAATCATGGCTTTAATGTTGTTTTCCTGGGTATCTGATGGGTTTTTCTGATAGTAAGAGGCTTCATAGGTTATGTTATTGTTGTAGGGTTTCTACTGTTGTGATCCTTGGTTGTAGCCACTCCTCTTACCATTGCCATAAGAGTTTATGTAGCTCTGGTTCCCATATCTCTAGAATCCATTTCCACCAACAAAGTTCACATCTTCTTCTTCATCTTTCTCATTGTCAGATCCTAAATCTTCTACATCTTTTGTAAAGCTAACTTCTTTCTTCAGAAACCTCTGAACATTATCCAACTTGGCTTTTACTTCTTCCTTCTTATCCTTGGTCAGTGTAGGGGCCAATTTTCTCCTCTCATGATCATTGTTCTTGGTGCTGTTGCTAGCTGCCAAATTCTCTATCAATCAGGTAGCTGCTTCTCTACTCCTAGTGCATAAATTTTCCGCACTGGTTGTGTCTAAAGCCATATGGTATGACAGCTCAATACCTCTGAAGTAAGTGCTAAGAAGTTGTACTTCATTGAATCCATGGTGTGGGCAATCTCTTTTTTAGGATTTAAATCTGATCTAGTAGTTTCTGAAAGACTCTGTAGGCTCTTGTATGAATGTAGTAATTCTGCTTCTCAAATCGTCAGCTTTGGCATCATCAAAGAAGTCTGTCGAGGATGTAAGAGATCTTGGTGGTAGCTTCTTAAGCCAATACGTAGCAAGACAATAATATAAGAGCTTGCATAGAATATAGTCCTCAAGGACTCCATTAGCCTTGACGGCATACACAAGATCCTCAGATCGCTCCAAATGATCCATAGGGTGCTCATGAGAATGTACATGAAATGGTGTATGTGCCACAACTGTGAAATAGGCTGTCTTCAGCTCAAAATTGTTCCTCTGGAAAGATGGAGGACGAATAGAAGATCTATGGGCATAGAATTGATCTATACGGTTGTAGTCAGCCAGCGGTCGGGGTTGAGCAGCCTGGGCTTCAGCTACAAAAGTTTCTTCTGAATCAGGGATTAAAATCCCTTGATCATCGATTCTCTTACATGTTGCATTACAAAGATGAACTTCGTGGTTATACATGTCTCCTCTCTCATTCCTTGTTACAATCAGCATAGCAACCATCTTTGCTTGGGTATCACCGTTGATCGATGTCACAGTGTTGGAATCGTTCGATTCCAGCAAATGAATGTTGATCCGCAGAAGTGTTGGCGCCGATCGATGCTTGTCGCTTCTCCTTGCAGATGCTACGTTCGATGGCTACTGGGGTCTGAAAAAATGAAGTCTTTTTCTTTGTTGCTTCTGTTACTGATTGGCATGCACCTGAAAGACAAAAGAAAAATATATTTTCTAATGAAACTAAAAAAGAAAACCTAGACAAAACTTGCAAAGCAAATCTAATGGCGATCCTTGCTCCAGGCAACGTGCTCAAATTACCCTAGAGCTACTGATTACTCTTCCAAATAAGAGGTTCAGTTGTAGTACTTAGGTATCAAATCCACTGAGAGCGAGGGAACACAATAGATTTAATAATAAATTTGATAATAAATTTAGTTATCCTTGGCAATTAATAATACTTTAAGAAACAGTAAATCATGAATGAGTTGGTTTGTGAACAATTAAGGAAAATAGTTTAATCTAGAGTTTTCAATAGTGAATTATAATGGATAGAAGCCAATGGGTTTTCATTCATAGAATAGGAATTTAATAAGTACGATATAATTTATATCTATTTGTGGCTAAGCTCATAGTCTACAAAATACTGTATGCAAATATGGAATGACCGTCGATTGATGGTATTCAAACGGCATCGATCGATGGCTCTTTCTTAGTCAAGCATTAAACGATCAGATTCGATAAGTTCACTTTGAATTACTAGACTAATCTCTCGATCATCCCTAGCAACTTAAGCTCAATAGGATTAATTCAGGTAACGATCATACTCTTGCAGTATCAATTATCCTATATCAAGGTTTTAGGTAGCTAATCAAGAAAACACGCAATACGTATAATATAGACTATTTATTACCAGTTTTAGGCCATGGTATGGACTCTATTTAGGGTCATTATGTGTGTCTAAGCTATATTTTAAGGTCTTTACAGCTCCAGGTACCTTTGGGAGATACTTGGAGCTTTTGGAGCATTTAGAGGAGAATAATACGTAGCTGATCATTGTGAGAATAGAAGTACAAGACTGCAGTCGATCGACGACACTATCTTCACATCGACCGATGTTACATGACCGAGATCGATCGATGCCGACTACTTGCCATCGATAGATAACAAATTTGCAGACATCCGATTTCAAGCCCAAGTTAGAGACAAGACAGAAGATTACAAGTTTACCTCTGGACGAGTTTTGACCTAGTTTATAGAGTTTTATAGTTATACTTTATGTATGAGGAGACAATAGATAGGCATACGTACGATGATGTACGGTGCGAGGTTCTTTAGTATTCTATTTAAGAAGAAGATTCATAACTCCTTAGGTAGATTTGTATTGAAACCCAGTGTTATATCTATGCATTATATTAAGATTATTATTTTTACTTTGATTATGTCTGAGTACTTATCAACTAGATTTAAGGTTTATTAATGGTATTGGTGGATTAGCCAAACAATAGAATTGTTAGGGTTATTATTAGATCAATCTATGGAATTGTGTTTATTGCTTGTGTTCTAGAGTAGCTAACTAGAACCCTGATAACAGGATAGTTAGGCGCAAGGGAGAGCATGGTCTACTAATGGAATTGATCCTGTTGAGCTAGGTTGATAGAAACAAATAATCTAGCGAACTTATCAAATTAGGTCATAAAGCTTGACTCAAGAAACCATCGATTGACGGAAGATCATTGCCATCGATCGACGGTCATTCTGTGTCAACAAGCGAGAGCTGAGATATTGTACTTAGTCAATAGATTAGACTCTCAGCGAGATCTGGTCGTCGTTTACATTAGATATCGAGTTCTAATATTAGTACCCTTAGCTTTTATCCTATATAATCCACTTGCCTGAAACCCTAGATCTAGCATATTTACATTTACATAGTTAGTTTATTAGCATATTTTCATATTTACATTATTAGCATATTTCTATATTTACATTATTAGCAATTTTCCATATTGCATCTACACTCTCTAATAAGGAATATTTCCTTAGACTGATTACTTGTTAACAATATATATATAATCACCTAGCTTAGTTGTTAGAAATAAGAAATCTATTGTGTATCATTGTTCTCTGTGGATTTGATCCTTAATTACTACTCTTGATCTCTCTTGGCAAGAGTATTGTTTTGTGTGTTAGGATGAAGGGTTAATTTGACAGTTAATTGTTTAGGATATTTATACCCTGCTAGAACAGCAAAAACACAACCATGCTAATTTTGGCGTCGTTGCCGGGGAACATTGATCGCCATTAGATTTAAATTTCTAGGATTTAGTCTAGGTTTTTTACTTTCAAGTTACTGATGTTTCTTTTTTCTTTGTTTTTCATGTGCATGCAAAAGAGTACCAGGAGAAACAAAAGACAAGAATTACTGTTCTCAGCCCCACAACAACTCGAGCGTACGATCCGCAAAGAAAGACGACAAGCATCGATCGATGGCACATACTTAGCATCGACCGACACTTCTTTACGGACAGCATCGACCAACATCAAAACATTAGCTTCGACTGACATTGATCACTTAGCATCGCTCGACAACACCTCATCCGTATCGATCGACGACAGCAGACGAGTTCAGATGGTTGCGCCTATAATGGTTGTTCAGAACGAGAATGGAGACTTGCATGACCTCAATGGTCATCTGCGTAATCTAGCAGGTCAAAATATAGACAATTAGGGGGCTTTAATCCCTGATACAAAAGCAGAAGAAGCAGACGCTGCAATATCTCAACCTGAAGCTAACACCCAAGCTGCTCAAAGAACGCTAGCTGACTACAACCGTCAATACCAGTTCTACGCCAACAGATCCGCAATTCGTCCTCCGGCTTATCAGAGAAACAATTTTGAGATCAAGCCCGCTTTCTTCTGACTTGTAGCGCAGACACCTTACCATGGGTAGCGACATGAGCATCCTAAGGATCATCTGGAGCGATTTGAGGATTTAGTGACTGCTATTAAAGCCAATGGAGTTCATGAGGACTATATTTCTTTAAGATCTTCAAGTACTCACTTGCTGGAGAAGATTCATATTGGCTTAAGCAACTACCACCAGGATCCCTGACATCCTGGACTGACATAAAAAACACTTTCTTGCGTAACTTCTTCGATGACGCTAGAGCAGAAGATATGAGGAGCAAGATTGCTACTTTTTCACAAGAACCTTCAGAGTCTTTCAGAAACTTGTGGATCAGATTCAAATCATACCAGAGAGACTTTTCACATCACGGGTTCTCAGGAATTACTTCAGAGGTATTTAATTACAATACCAAATGGCTTTGGACACAGCTAGTGAGGGAAATTTTGGTACCAGAAGCCTTGAAGAAGCCACAAGATTAATTGAGAATTTGGCATCTAGCAGCAGCACCAAGAACACTGACTCTGAGAGAAGAAAATCTGCTCTGGGAGTAAGAAAGGAGCAGTTTGAGGAGGTCAAGGAAATAATAGATAGTGTTCAGAGATTTATCAAGAAACAGGTTACTTTCGAAAAAGTGGAAGCAATTGAATCTGGAGAACATGAGATTGAAGAAGAAGATGTAAACTACATTAATGGGAATGGTTTCCAGAGAAAAGTGAAGCCAAGCTTCAACATGAAATCCTATGGTGCTGCTCAAAGGAGTAACTTCAATCAAAATTCACATCGCAAACCCTTCAACAACAAGACTTATGGATCTTCCTACTACCAGAATCCCCCTCCAGAAGGTCCAGAAAGCAAGATTGAAGCAATGGTTGATAGAGTCTTAGAGGGACAGAAGAATATGAATGTGGATTTCAATAGAAAGATAGATGGTTTGTACCTCAACCTCAACACCAAGTTCGAAAACCTGAGCACTCATGTGAGGAAACTTGAGAATAAAGTGTGCAAACAAGTGAGACCATCAAGAGGCATGAGAGCTTGATTAAGGAGAAATCGAGGCTGGGCAAAATCACCACGTCAATGCATTGATTGATGATGATTTCTGGCAGGAAGTCAAGAAAGAGAAGCCCCAAGATAGTGATTTTCGTGTGGAAATTTTGGTTTCACTCGGCATTTCTAATACACATCAATCAACGCCAACTGGTGAGAATCATCGACGGTGAAACCTACAGACTCAGTGGCGTTGTGTGAATTGAGTAATATCGATCCACACCACTTCCTTGACATCGATCGACAAAGTGAGAAATACCCTTAGCGTCGATCTACAAGAGAGAAAACCAGTCCGACTACCAAACCTTGATGCAGGTTTGATTGTACGGCCGACCGTGACAGCTTCAGAACAGAATACAGACACAACTGAAGCTAAGGATACTGATAGAGAAGATCAGGGACACTCAATTAGGAGGCAAAATATCCCCAAGCATTAACGATTAACTCAAGAAACCATCGATCGACGCAATATCATTGGCATCGATTGACGGTCATTTCGTGTCAACAAGCGAGAGCTGAGACATTGGACTTAGTCAATAGATTAGACTTGCAGCGAGAGCTGGTCGTCTTTTACATTAGATATCGAGTTATATGATTAAATTCCCTTAGATTCTATCCATTATAATCCACTTACCTGAAACCCTAGATATAACATATTTACATTTATATCTAGTTTGTTTATTAGCATATTTTCATATTTACATTATTAGCATATTTCCATATTTACGTTATTAGCATATTTCCATATTGCATCTACACTCTCTAATAAGGAACATTTCTTTATATTGATTACTTGTTACCAATATATATATATATATAATCATCTAGCTTAGTCTTTAGAAAGAATAAATCTATTGTGTTTCATTGTTCTCTGTTTATTTGATCCTTAAGTACTATTTTTGATCTCTCTTGGCACGAGTATTGTTTTGTGTGTTATTATTAAGGGTGACAGTTAATTTCTTAGGATATTTATACCCTGCTAGAATAGTAAAAACACAATCATGTCGAAGTACAATCCTGATGATAGATCTAATAATCACCCTAGCAATTCTATTGTTTCGCTAATCCATCAGGACCATTAATAAACCATAAACCTAACAAGAGATCGACATAGTTAAGCAGAACATAATCATAAACATAAAATAATACATATAATAATAGGGATATAAAACTGATGTTGCAATACAAAGCTTGAAAAAAAGTCTTCTTCTTATGTCGAAAACTACTATGTTTGTATTAAAAACTTCAAAAGCTCCTAAAATGTTCACTTTGCATAAAACAATGACAAAGATATTATAACTAGGTAAAACTCATCCAGAGGCAATCTTGTAATTTATGTGACTTGGGCTTCAAGTCGGTTACTCAGTGAAATGGGCATTTGCGTGTTGACCGTCGATCGACGGCAAGGGTGTATCTTCGATCGACGCTCTGATATGTCTCAACTCATACTTTGCTGATTTTGATCAGCTACGGGATTCCCCCTCTCTCTCTCTCTCTCTAAGCTCCAGAAAGACTCATAATCTCTTCAATGCTCTAAAATGCACATGGACCTGAAAATATTCTAAAACTTATCCTAGACACACATAACAGATTCCAAATATGGCCTACAATATGGTCTAAAAGTGGTAAATATTATGACCTATCATTTCCTTCAACTATTTGTCACTTGGTGTGACAGATCTGATCCCTAATCCCCATCTTTTGACGAGTGTGAGAGTGAAGATCTGTGTTGTGTGGCTGTGTTATTCTTCTTCATTATTTGGATCTGCGACATCGAGTAAGGCCAAGGTGAGAACCCAGTCATGGACTTGTCTCATGTAGAGTAGACCATCAGGACACTAGTCCTTCGTTAATCAGATCTAGTTTTGGTATGCATGATGTGATGTGTGCTAGATAAAGGATGTTTGAAATGATGTGATGTGTGTTGAAATGATGAAAAGCATATAGATTAGTAATGATGAGGATAATGATGAGTAATGATGAATTAACTTGAAATGATTAATGTTGTGATGATTGAGACACCGAGAATTGGTGGCATCTAGAAAGTAATGATGAGTTACTTTTATGAGACTGCAAAAGGACTGGTAATGTTAATCGGCACCGTAACATAGAGTCATGCCGAGTCGTGCCATAAGTTATCCTCAAGACCGCACGGTAGAAAATGCCAAAAGGTGCCAACGGTCTGCAAGCAGGTGGTCACATTGGAAGCTGTGGGACGCTTGTATAATGTAGTTGGGTTAGGCTGACACAAGGTGGAACGTCTGTGAGTGAGCCATAGGTCCTAGAGGTCAAGGTTGTGTGCTGCATATTAGATCTTATTAGGTTATTACTATATTGCTTGTTTACTTCTCATGAGTTGAGTTCGTGGGTTCCTTGAACCCAATATCACCGAGTATATCATTACTCATCCCTACTTTTTTAGGTACATTCAAGAGGGAGCAGGAGTAGGAGTCCGTATGTTTCAATCTTTTGGGGTTTTCGCATTTGTTTTTAAAGCTTTTACTATAATTTCCAAGATTATTGCTTTCTTATTTGGTTTTCTCTTAATTTTAAGGTTGAAAGTAAGATCCTAGGGATAGAGTCATTACAATTAGTATCAAAGCAGAGCTTAAACCCAGCTGATGCCTTTCGAGTGGGTACATATAGACAAGAGTATTTTATATCTGGGTTTCAAGGTATTTTCAAACGTTTTACAAAATGGGGGTTTTCGTAAGATTAATATAAGACACCCTTTTGACCCGAAATCATGCTACTCCCTTCTTCCTCTAGTTAGTAGGTTTATCTTTTAATCCCTTCATCACTAATCATTCCAAGAAACACCAGAATTTTGCAAGAAGCGACTATTGTCGAAAGAGCATCCAAATATCTCACCAAAGCATAACCTCATACTAATATCACATCAAGTGTAAAGGAAAATAATATAGAGGAAGAACCAAAGGAAGGAAACCTAGAAGGTGTGATCCTGGGAATGTGAAATTTGTGGTGGAAGCCATGGGTATAGAAGAAAATTAGAAGTACCAAGAAGCCAATGAGGGTAGGATGCCAAGGAGTGGTGCCTGATGTGGGGATTTATTCTATTTTTCACTTTCAAATTAACCCTATATTCCCAGTTTACTCTCTCAATTAAGAGGTTCAATGTAGTACTTAGGGATTGAATCCACAGAGACTCTAGGATTGCACAGTAGTCTTATTGTTTTCGAATTAAAGTTAGATGAATTATAACAATAACAATAAAAGCGAATTTAAGATTGACTTGGTTTGTGAGGATTAAATTAAGAGATTAGACTTAGGGAAAATTCTCAGGTAGATTTAGATAATGCAGACTAATATATTGCTAGGGTTTTATTAAGCATCGTTCCGAATTTAAATCTTAGGGTTTAGGAGATCGCTCTCGCGCATCTCGGCTGAGCATCGATCGATGGCAAATGGACGAACTCAATCGATGCTTATTCAAAACATATTGGTTTCAAGGTTTGATGGATTCTATAAACTTCTAATTCAACTCTCGTTTGTTACTAGTTATTTAGATTGTTTAATATAGATTCCAGGTTATAACCAGGCTCTCGCTTGCGCTATAGAACCCTAATTTCTAAGATTGAGGTGTTCAAATTCAACTTAGCATTAAGAGCAACTTAAACAAAGAACCAAGAAGATTACCTTAACAATTTCTATAAAGTCAACAATATACTACTACCATTGAATAACCCCAAATCTGATAGAGAACTACTCAGACATAGCAATAAAGAACATGAATAAACTCTACATAAATTGCATAGAATAAAATGAGTAAAAAGATAAGGATTTTAAGATCTTCTCTTTAATGATGATTAGATCTTTCTCTCCAATAGATGTAGCAATTTGTTCCAACTAAAACTCTCTCTTTGGTCTTCTAACTTTTCGGCTCTCCCTCTTTTCTTTATAATACATAGAGTATAAATATAAAACTCTAAAATCTAAGTTAAAACTCGTCAAGAGGTATTCTTGTAATCTTTTGCCTGTCTGCGAATTTGTCATCGATCTATGTCAGTTGTGTAACATCGATCAATCCTGGTCATGTAACATCGTTCGACGCCAAGGTAGGGCCGTCAAACGATGGAAGTCTTGTACATCGGCTCTATCAATGATCAGCTACGGATTATTCTCCTATAAATGCTCCAAAATCTCCAAGTATCTCTATATATCTCTAAAACGTACCTGGACCTGTAAAGACCTTAAAACATAACCTAGACACACAAAATAGGCCCTAAATAGAGATTATAACATGGCCAGAAACTGGTAATAAATAGGCTATATCAACTCCCTCAGACTTAACATTTTTCTTGTCCTAAAGCAAACAAGCCTGCGAAAGAGGTTTTGAAGAGCGAAGACTCACATAATATATAAGTATAACTTTCACCTTACTCTATTGCAGCCACATCCTATCAAGTCAATCACAGAGACACTTTATATACCCTATCCTAGTGTAGCAATCAAATCCATTCTACCAACAACTTAAGGAATATTGGTTTGACTCGCCCCTTTACTGATTTCAATTCTTTGCATAAAATAAAAGTGCATGCTTTACCTTTGGGAGTATCGATCAAAGGATATGTGGATTCTTACCTCTGCAAGTATCAGAACACACATGTAGTCTTTTCTGATTCATTTCCTCTCTCTCTTCTCACTTCCTCTCAGTCAACGTCTCCCTTCTTTTGAAGGTATGATTTTATTTTTTTAATTGACTGAGATATTTGGATAGTCTTCCATGAATCAAACCCTAATGGTTTTTGCCACCATATTTTTTTCACCTCTTTTGGACCTTTATCTCTTTCTAGGATTATGTGAATCAAGCATTAATGGTTGTAGCCACCAAATCTTGTTTGACTCCTTTTTTTTATCTGAAGGTGAGAGAAAGTGGAATCAGAAGCACACAGACTTTTACCTTCCAGACTCGCAGAAGGAATCTGATTCAGTGTATAAAAAATCCCAAAACAAGCAAATAATGTCAGGATTCGTGTTGGAAACAGCTTTGGTTCATTCAAACTTTCTAAGCAAGTGTGATATAGTGGCAGGATGATCCACTCTGGTATATCTAGTAATCTCTACAAATAACCTTCTAAGAATTGTGCTAAAGTGTGGTTAGTCAATAATAAATCTTGACTCGATAATTTCTTTTAAAAAAATTTATATATATAGTAAATAAAACTCAAAAACAATAAAATAGCGTTAGCGAACCTCCTTAGACTAAAACTACATTGTCCCCAGTGTAATCCACCTCAGATTGGTTAGGAGAAATAAAATTATAAGTAAACAGTGTTAGGGATAATCGAATATACCAACTCTGTTAGGAGTATCAAAAAATGGCAGTAGGTGAGCGTCGACCGATGGTGAACCATCACTTTCGATTGATGGTGTACGTATGGTGTCGATCGATGGTGTATTCGAACTATCGTGTAAACCTTCTTAAATAGAATATAGACTGAAATAAGTAATAGTATAAATAATGTTAAAAACTCGTTACGCTATGTTAGACCATCATCGATCGACGGCAAGTAGTCGGCGTCGATCGATGCTAGGCGTGCAGACCGAATCGTGTGTGTCTAATCTCCATTCTTATCATCTCTCTTTTGGGGTTCGCTCTGTTAGACACTCAAGCACACGTTAAAATAAAATCCAAACAGTAATAAATAGTTAGTTTAAATCCACATGCAACAAGAAAAATATATGAGTATAATTCTAAAAGGGAAATGAAATAAAGGATAAAGGAGTATCGAAGAGACTACTCCTCGTCAAACGTATCCTGGTCCTGCTGCTTATGTGGTGCCGGTGGTGATCTGGCTCTGGTCCTAGGACGGCTGAAACACTAACACCGTGACGTCGTCTCTACCCTGGCCCACATCCCTCACAGCGCATCCACCACGACTCTCTAGAAAGAACCATGGTCGTGTATGGGGATCTCTGGAATCTGAGGGAAGGCTGGGAGAGGTGGAGGTT
>CAJHQQ010005645.1:0-15255 GCA_905132885.1 Moricandia moricandioides
TTGGAGATTTGGCAATTTTTTCTTGATACTAATAAAACCAGAATGAATCACGATGTAAGAAGCTTGATTTGGACTCATAAATCAGTGTAGAATCACCCTGAAGTTGAATCAATATCATTGGAGTTATGATGAAGAAGTTATCTCCACTTTTAACTGTAGTGATTCAGTTTACCCTGTTTGGAGATTTGGCAATTTCTTCTTGATACTAATAAAACCAGAATGAATCACGATGTAAGAAGCTTGATTTGGACTCATAATCAGTGTTAGAATCATCCTGAAGTTGAATCAATATCATTGGACTTATGATGAAGAAGTTATCCCACTTTTAACCGAAGTGATTCCAGTTTGCCCTGTTTGGAGATTTGGGAATTTATTCTTGATACTAATAAAACCAGAATGAATCACGATGTAAGAAGCTTGATTTGGACTCATTAAATCAGTGTAGAATCACCCTGAAGTTGAATCAATATCATTGGAGTTATGATGAAGAAGTTATCCCACTTTTAACCGAAGTGATTCCAGTTTGCCCTGTTTGGAGATTTGGCAATTTTCTTTCTTGATACTAATAAAACCAGAATGAATCACGATGTAAGAAGCTTGATTTGGACTCATAAATCAGTGTAGAATCATCCTGAAGTTGAATCAATATCATTGGACTTATGATGAAGAAGTTATCCCACTTTTAACCGAAGTGATTCCAGTTTGCCCTGTTTGGAGATTTGGCAATTTCTTCTTGATACTAATAAAACCAGAATGAATCACGATGTAAGAAGCTTGATTTGGACTCATAAATCAGTGTAGAATCACCCTGAAGTTGAATCAATATCATTGGAGTTATGATGAAGAAGTTATCCCACTTTTAACCGAAGTGATTCCAGTTTACCCTGTTTGGAGATTTGACAATTTCTTCTTGATACTAATAAAACCAGAATGAATCACGATGTAAGAAGCTTGATTTGGACTCATAAATCAGTGTAGAATCATCCTGAAGTTGAATCAATATCATAGGAGTTATGATGAAGAAGTTATCCCACTTTTAACCGAAGTGATTCCAGTTTGCCCTGTTTGGAGATTTGGCAATTTATTCTTGATACTAATAAAACCAGAATGAATCACGATGTAAGAAGCTTGATTTGGACTCATTAATCAGTGTAGAATCACCCTGAAGTTGAATCAATATCATTGGAGTTATGATGAAGAAGTTATCCCACTTTTAATCGAAGTGATTCCAGTTTGCCCTGTTTGGAGATTTGGCAATTTCTTCTTGATACTAATAAAACCAGAATGAATCACGATGTAAGAAGCTTGATTTGGACTCATAAATCAGTGTCGAATCACCCTGAATTTGACTCAAGATCATAGGAGTTATGATGAAGAAGTTATCCCACTTTTAACCGAAGTGATTCCAGTTTGTCTTGTTCGGAGATTTGGGATTTTATTCTTGATACTAATAAAAACAGAATGAATCACGATGTAAGAAGCTTTATTTGGACTCATTAATCAGTGTAGAATCACCCTGAAGTTGAATCAATATCATTGGACTTATGATGAAGAAGTTATCCCACTTTTAACCGAAGTGATTCCAGTTTCGCCTTGTTTGGAGATTTGGGAATTTATTCTTGATACTAATTAAACCAGAATGAATCACGATGTAAGAAGCTTGATTTGGACTCATTAATCAGTGTAGAATCGCCTTGAAGTTGAAATCAAATATCATTGGAGTTATGATGAAGAAGTTATCCCACTTTTAACCGAAGTGATTCCAGTTTGCCCTGTTTGGAGATTTGGCAATTTCTTTTTGATACTAATAAAACCAGAATGAATCACGATGTAAGAAGCTTGATTTGGACTCATAAATCAGTGTCGAATCACCCTGAAGTTTGACTCAAGATCATAGGAGTTATGATGAAGAAGTTATCCCACTTTTAACCGAAGTGATTCCAGTTTGCCCTGTTTGGAGATTTGGGAATTTATTCTTGATACTAATAAAACCAGAATGAATCACGATGTAAGAAGATTTATTTGGACTCATTAATCAGTGTAAAATCACCCTGAAGTTGAATCAATATCATTGGAGTTATGAATGAAGAAGTTATCCCTACTTTTAACCGAAGTGATTCCAGTTTGCCATGTTTGGAGATTTGGCAATATCTTCTTGATACAAATAAAACCAGAATGAATCACGATGTAAGAAACTTGATCTGGACTCATAAATCAGTTTTAGAATCATCCTTAACTTGAATCAATATCATTGGACTTATGATGAAGAAGTTATCCCACTTTTAACCGAACTGATTCCAGTTTGCCCTGTTTGGAGATTTGGTAATTTATTCTTGATACTAATAAAACCAGAATGAATCACTATGTAAGAATCTTGATTTGGACTCATTAATCAGTGTAGAATCACCCTGAAGTTGAATCAATATCATTGGAGTTATGATGAAGAAGTTATCCCACTTTTAACCGAAGTGATTCCAGTTTGTCCTGTTTGGAGATTTGGCAATTTCTTCTTGATACTAATAAAACTAGAATGAATCACGATGTAAGAATCTTGATTTGGAATCATAAATCAGTGTCGAATCACCCTGAAGTTGACTCAAGATCATAGGAGTTATGATGAAGAAGTTATCCCATTTTAACCGAAGTGATTCCAGTTTACCCTGTTTGGAGATTTGGGAATTTATTCTTGATACTAATAAAACCAGAATGAATCACGATGTAAGAAGCTTGATTTGGACTCACTAATCAGTGAAGAATCACCCTGAAGTTTAATCAATATCATTGGAGTTATGATGAAGAAGTTATCCCACTTTTAACCGAAGTGATTCCAGTTTGCCCTGTTTGGAGATTTGGAAATTTCTTCTTGATACAAATAAAACCAGAATGAATCACGATGTAAGAAGCTTGATTTGGACTCATAAATCAGTGTATAATCATCCTGAAGTTCAATCAATATCATTGGACTTATGATGAAGAAGTTATCCCACTTTTAACCGTAGTGATTCCAGTTTACCCTGTTTGGAGATTTGGGAATTTATTCTTGACACTAATAAAACCAGAATGAATCACGATGTCAGAAGCTTGATTTGGACTCATAAATCAGTGTAGAATCACCCTGAAGTTGAAAAAATATCATTGGACTTATGATGAAGAAGTTATCCCACTTTTAACCGAAGTGATTCTAGTTTGTCCTGTTTGGAGATTTGGGAATTTATTCTTGATACTAATAAAACCAGAATGAATCACGATGTAAGAATCTTGATTTGGACTCATTAATCAGTGTAGAATCACCCTGAAGTTGAATCAATATCATTGGAGTTATGATGAAGAAGTTATCCCACTTTTAACCGAAGTGATTCCAGTTTGCCCTGTTTGGAGATTTTGCAATATCTTCTTGATACAAATAAAACCATAATGAATCACGATGTAAGAAACTTTATCTGGACTCATAAATCAGTTTAGAATCATCCTGAACTTGAATCAATATCATTGGACTTATGATGAAGAAGTTATCCCACTTTTAACCGAAGTGATTTTTGTTTGCCCTGTTTGGAGATTTGGGAATTTATTCTTGATACTAATAAAACCAGAATGAATCACGATGTAAGAATCTTGATTTGGACTCATTAATCAGTGTAGAATCACCCTGAAGTTGAATCAATATCATTGGAGTTATGATGAAGAAGTTATCCCACTTTTAACCGAAGTGATTCCAGTTTGTCCTGTTTGGAGATTTGGCAATTTCTTCTTGATACTAATAAAACTAGAATGAATCACGATGTAAGAAGCTTGATTTGGAATCATAAATCAGTGTCGAATCACCCTGAAGTTGACTCAAGATCATAGGAGTTATGATGAAGAAGTTATCCCATTTTTAACCGAAGTGATTCCAGTTTATCCTGTTTGGAGATTTGGGAATTTATTCTTGATACTAATAAAACCAGAATGAATCACGATGTAAGAAGCTTGATTTGGACTCATTAATCAGTGTAGAATCACCCTGAAGTTGAATCAATATCATTGGAGTTATGATGAAGAAGTTATCCATCTTTTAACCGAAGTGATTCCAGTTTGCCCTGTTTGGAGATTTGGAAATTTCTTCTTGATACAAATAAAACCAGAATGAATCACGATGTAAGAAGCTTGATTTGGACTTATTAATCAGTGTAGAATCACCCTGAAGTTCAATCAATATCATTGGAGTTATGATGAAGAAGTTATCCCAATTTTAACCGAAGTGATTCCAGTTTGCCCTGTTTGGAGATTTGGGAATTTATTCTTGACACTAATAAAACCAGAATGAATCACGATGTAAGAAGCTTGATTTGGACTCATAAATCAGTGTAGAATCACCCTGAAGTTGAAACAATAACATTGGACTTATGATGAAGAAGTTATCCCACTTTTAACCGAAGTGATTCCAGTTTGCCCTGTTTGGAGATTTGGGAATTTATTCTTGATACTAATAAAACCAGAATGAATCACGATGTAAGAATCTTGATTTAGACTCATTAATCAGTGTAGAATCACCCTGAAGTTGAATCAATATCATTGGAGTTATGATGAAGAAGTTATCCCACTTTTAACCGAAGTGATTCCAGTTTGCCATGTTTGGAGATTTGGCAATATCTTCTTGATACAAATAAAACCAGAATGAATCACGATGTAAGAAACTTGATCTGGACTCATAAAACAGTTTAGAATCATCCTGAACTTGAATCAATATCATTGGACTTATGATGAAGAAGTTATCCCACTTTTAACCGAAGTGATTCCAGTTTGTCCTGTTTGGAGATTTGGGAATTTATTCTTGATACTAATAAAACCAGAATGAATCACGATGTAAGAATCTTGATTTGGACTCATTAATCAGTGTAGAATCACCCTGAAGTTGAATAAATATCATTGGAGTTATGATGAAGAAGTTATCCCACTTTTAACCGAAGTGATTCCAGTTTGTCTTGTTTGGAGATTTGGCAATTTCTTCTTGATACTAATAAAACTAGAATGAATCATGATGTAAGAAGCTTGATTTGGAATCATAAATCAGTGTCGAATCACCCTGACGTTGACTCAAGATCATAGGAGTTATGATGAAGAAGTTATCCCATTTTTAACCGAAGTGATTCCAGTTTACCCTGTTTGGAGATTTGGGAATTTATTCTTGATACTAATAAAACCAGAATGAATCACGATGTAAAAAACTTGATCTGGACTCATTAATCAGTGTAGAATCACCCTGAAGTTGAATCAATATCATTGGAGTTATGATGAAGAAGTTATCCCACTTTTAACCGAAGTGATTCCAGTTTGCCCTGTTTGGAGATTTGGGAATTTATTCTTGATACTAATAAAACCAGAATAAATCACGATGTAAGAAGCTTGATTTGGACTCATTAATCAGTGTAGAATCACCCTGAAGTTGAATCAATATCATTGGACTTATGATGAAGAAGTTATCCCACTTTTAACCGAAGTGATTCCAGTTTGTCCTGTTTGGAGATTTGGGAATTTATTCTTGATACTAATAAAAACAGAATGAATCACGATGTAAGAAGCTTGATTTGAACTCATTAATCAGTGTCGAATCACCCTGAAGTTGAATCAATATCATTGGAGTTATGATGAAGAAGTTATCCCAATTTTAACCGAAGTGATTCCAGTTTGCCCTGTTTGGAGATTTGGTAATTTCTTCTTGATACAAATAAAACCAGAATGAATCACGATTTAAGAAGCTTGATTTGGACTCATAAAACAGTGTAGAATCATCCTGAAGTTGAATCAATATCATTGGACTTATGATGAAGAAGTTATCCCACTTTTAACTGTAGTGATTCCAGTTTATCCTGTTTGGAGATTTGGCAATATCTTCTTGATACAAATAAAACTAGTATGAATCACGATGTAAGAAGCTTGATTTGGACTCATAAAACAGTGTAGAATCATCCTGAAGTTGAATCAATATCATTGGACTTATGATGAAGAAGTTATCCCACTTTTAACCGAAGTGATTCCAGTTTGCCATGTTTGGAGATTTGGCAATATCTTCTTGATACAAATAAAACCAGAATGAATCACGATGTAAGAAACTTGATCTGGACTCATAAATCAGTTTAGAATCATCCTGAACTTGAATCAATATCATTGGACTTATGATGAAGAAGTTATCCCACTTTTAACCGAAGTGATTCCAGTTTGTTATGTTTGGAGATTTGGGAATTTATTCTTGATACTAATAAAACCAGAATGAATCACGATGTAAGAATCTTGATTTGGACTCATTAATCAGTGTAGAATCACCCTGAAGTTGAATCAATATCATTGGAGTTATGATGAAGAAGTTATCCCACTTTTAACCGAAGTGATTCCAGTTTGCCCTGTTTGGAGATTTGGCAATTTCTTCTTGATACTAATAAAACTAGAATGAATCACGATGTAAGAAGCTTGATTTGGAATCATAAATCAGTGTCGAATCACCCTGAAGTTGACTCAAGATCATAGGAGTTATGATGAAGAAGTTATCCCACCTTTAACCGAAGTGATTCCAGTTTGTCCTGTTTGGAGATTTGGGAATTTATTCTTGATACTAATAAAACAAGAATAAATCACGATGTAAGAAGCTTGATTTGGACTCATTAATCAGTGTAGAATCACCCTGAAGTTGAATCAATATCATTCGACTTATGATGAAGAAGTTTTCCCACTTTTAACCGAAGTGATTCCAGTTTGCCCTGTTTGGAGATTTGGCAATTTATTCTTGATACAAATGAAACCAGAATGAATCACGATGTAAGAAGCTTGATTTGGAGTCATAAATCAGTGTCGAATCACCCTGAAGTTGACTCAAGATCATAGGAGTTATGATGAAGAAGTTATCCTACTTTTAACCAAAGTGATTCCAGTTTACCCTTTTTGGAGATTTGGGAATTTATTCTTGATACCAATAAAACAAGAATGAATCACGATGTAAGAAGCTTGATTTGGACTCATTAATCAGTCTAGAATCACCCTGAAGTTGAATCAATTTCATTGGAGTTATGATGAAGAAGTTATCCCACTTTTAACCGAAGTGATTCCAGTTTGCCCTGTTTGGAGATTTGGCAATTTCTTCTTGATACAAATAAAACCAGAATGAATGACGATGTAAGAAGCTTGATTTGGACTCATAAATCAGTGTAGAATCAGCCAGAAGTTGAATTAATATCATTGGACTTATGATGAAGAAGTTATCCCACTTTTAACCGTAGTGATTCCAGTTTGCCCTGTTTGGAGATTTGGCAATTTCTTCTTGATACAAATAAAACCAGAATGAATCACGATGTAAGAAGCTTGATTTGGACTCATAAACAGCATAGAATTATCCTGAAGTTGAATCAATATCATTGGACTTATGATGAAGAAGTTATCCCACTTTTAACTGTAGTGATTCCAGTTTACCCTGTTTAGAGATTTGGCAATTGCTTCTTGATACAAATAAAACCAGAATGAATCACGATGTAAGAAACTTGATCTGGACTCATAAATCAGTTTAGAATCATCCTGAAGTTGAATCAATATCATTGGACTTATGATGAAGAAGTTATCCCACTTTTAACCGAAGTGATTCCAGTTTGCCCTGTTTGGAGATTTGGGAATTTATTCTTGATACTAATAAAACCAGAATGAAACACGATGTAAGAAGCTTGATTTGGACTCATTAATCAGTGTCGAATCACCCTGAAGTTGAATCAATATCATTGGAGTTATGATGAAGAAGTTATCCCACTTTTAACCGAAGTGATTCCAGTTTGCCCTGTTTGGAGATTTGGCAATTTCTTCTTGATACTAATAAAACCAGAATGAATCACGATGTAAGAAGCTTGATTTGGACTCATTAATCAGTGTAGAATCACCCTGAAGTTGAATCAATATCATTGGAGTTATGATGAAGAAGTTATCCCACTTTAACCGAAGTGATTCCAGTTTGCCCTGTTTGGAGATTTGGGAATTTATTCTTGATACTAATAAAACCAAAATGAATCACGATGTAAGAATCTTGATTTGGACTCATTAATCAGTGTAGAATCACCCTGAAGTTGAATCAATATCATTGGAGTTATGATGAAGAAGTTATCCCACTTTTAACCGAAGTGATTCCAGTTTGCCCTGTTTGGAGATTTGGCAATTTCTTCTTGATACTAATAAAACTAGAATGAATCACGATGTAAGAAGCTTGATTTGGAATCATAAATCAGTGTCGAATCACCCTGAAGTTGACTCAAGATCATAGGAGTTATGATGAAGAAGTTATCCCATTTTTAACCGAAGTGATTCCAGTTTACCCTGTTTGGAGATTTGGGAATTTATTCTTGATACTAATAAAACCAGAATGAATCACGATGTAAGAAGCTTGATTTGGACTCATTAATCAGTGTAGAATCACCCTGAAGTTGAATCAATATCATTGGAGTTATGATGAAGAAGTTATCCATCTTTTAACCGAAGTGATTCCAGTTTGCCCTGTTTGGAGATTTGGAAATTTCTTCTTGATACAAATAAAACCAGAATGAATCACGATGTAAGAAGCTTGATTTGGACTTATTAATCAGTGTAGAATCACCCTGAAGTTCAATCAATATCATTGGAGTTATGATGAAGAAGTTATCCCAATTTTAACCGAAGTGATTCCAGTTTGCCCTGTTTGGAGATTTGGGAATTTATTCTTGACACTAATAAAACCAGAATGAATCACGATGTAAGAAGCTTGATTTGGACTCATAAATCAGTGTAGAATCACCCTGAAGTTGAATCAATATCATTGGACTTATGATGAAGAAGTTATCCCACTTTTAACCGAAGTGATTCCAGTTTGCCCTGTTTGGAGATTTGGGAATTTATTCTTGATACTAATAAAACCAGAATGAATCACGATGTAAGAAGCTTGATTTAGACTCATTAATCAGTGTAGAATCACCCTGAAGTTGAATCAATATCATTGGAGTTATGATGAAGAAGTTATCCCACTTTTAACCGAAGTGATTCCAGTTTGCCATGTTTGGAGATTTGGCAATTTCTTCTTGATACAAATAAAACCAGAATGAATCACGATGTAAGAAACTTGATCTGGACTCATAAATCAGTTTAGAATCATCCTGAACTTGAATCAATATCATTGGACTTATGATGAAGAAGTTATCCCACTTTTAACCGAAGTGATTCCAGTTTGCCCTGTTTGGAGATTTGGGAATTTATTCTTGATACTAATAAAACCAGAATGAATCACGATGTAAGAATCTTGATTTGGACTCATTAATCAGTGTAGAATCACCCTGAAGTTGAATCAATATCATTGGAGTTATGATGAAGAAGTTATCCCACTTTTAACCGAAGTGATTCCAGTTTGCCTGTTTGGAGATTTGGCAATTTCTTCTTGATACTAATAAAACTAGAATGAATCACGATTGAAGAAGCTTGATTTGGAATCATAAATCCGTGTCGAATCACCCTGACGTTGACTCAAGATCATAGGAGTTATGATGAAGAAGTTATCCCATTTTTAACCGAAGTGATTCCAGTTTACCCTATTTGGAGATTTGGGAATTTATTCTTGATACTAATAAAACCAGAATGAATCACGATTTAAGAAGTTTGATTTGGACTCATTAATCAGTGTAGAATCACCCTGAAGTTGAATCAATATCATTGGAGTTATGATGAAGAAGTTATCCCACTTTTAACCGAAGTGATTCCAGTTTGCCCTGTTTGGAGATTTGGGAATTTATTCTTGATACTAATAAAACCAGAATAAATCACGATGTAAGAAGCTTGATTTGGACTCATTAATCAGTGTAGAATCACCCTGAAGTTGAATCAATATCATTGGACTTATGATGAAGAAGTTATCCCACTTTTAACCGAAGTGATTCCAGTTTGCCCTGTTTGGAGATTTGGGAATTTATTCTTGATACTAATAAAACCAGAATGAATCACGATGTAAGAAGCTTGATTTGGACTCATTAATCAGTGTCGAATCACCCTGAAGTTGAATCAATATCATTGGAGTTATGATGAAGAAGTTATCCCACTTTTAACCGAAGTGATTCCAGTTTGCCATGTTTGGAGATTTGGCAATATCTTCTTGATACAAATAAAACCAGAATGAATCACGATGTAAGAAACTTGATCTGGACTCATAAAACAATTTAGAATCATCCTGAACTTGAATCAATATCATTGGACTTATGATGAAGAAGTTATCCCACTTTTAACCGAAGTGATTCCAGTTTGTCCTGTTTGGAGATTTGGGAATTTATTCTTGATACTAATAAAACCAGAATGAATCACGATGTAAGAATCTTGATTTGGACTCATTAATCAGTGTAGAATCACCCTGAAGTTGAATCAATATCATTGGAGTTATGATGAAGAAGTTATCCCACTTTTAACCGAAGTGATTCCAGTTTGTCTTGTTTGGAGATTTGGCAATTTCTTCTTGATACTAATAAAACTAGAATGAATCACGATTGAAGAAGCTTGATTTGGAATCATAAATCCGTGTCGAATCACCCTGACGTTGACTCAAGATCATAGGAGTTATGATGAAGAAGTTATCCCATTTTTAACCGAAGTGATTCCAGTTTACCCTGTTTGGAGATTTGGGAATTTATTCTTGATACTAATAAAACCAGAATGAATCACGATTTAAGAAGTTTGATTTGGACTCATTAATCAGTGTAGAATCACCCTGAAGTTGAATCAATATCATTGGAGTTATGATGAAGAAGTTATCCCACTTTTAACCGAAGTGATTCCAGTTTGCCCTGTTTGGAGATTTGGGAATTTATTCTTGATACTAATAAAACCAGAATAAATCACGATGTAAGAAGCTTGATTTGGACTCATAAATCAGTGTAGAATCACCCTGAAGTTGAATCAATATCATTGGACTTATGATGAAGAAGTTATCCCACTTTTAACCGAAGTGATTCCAGTTTGCCCTGTTTGGAGATTTGGGAATTTATTCTTGATACTAATAAAACCAGAATGAATCACGATGTAAGAAGCTTGATTTGGACTCATTAATCAGTGTCGAATCACCCTGAAGTTGAATCAATATCATTGGAGTTATGATGAAGAAGTTATCCCAATTTTAACCGAAGTGATTCCAGTTTGTCCTGTTTGGAGATTTGGTAATTTCTTCTTGATACAAATAAAACTAGAATGAATCACGATTTAAGAAGCTTGATTTGGACTCATAAAACAGTGTAGAATCATCCTGAAGTTGAATCAATATCATTGGACTTATGATGAAGAAGTTATCCCACTTTTAACTGTAGTGATTCCAGTTTATCCTGTTTGGAGATTTGGCAATATCTTCTTGATACAAATAAAACCAGTATGAATCACGATGTAAGAAGCTTGATTTGGACTCATAAAACAGCATAGAATTATCCACAAGTTGAATCAATATCATTGGACTTATGATGAAGAAGTTATCCCACTTTTAACTGTAGTGATTCCAGTTTACCCTGTTTAGAGATTTGGCAATTGCTTCTTGATACAAATAAAACCAGAATGAATCACGATGTAAGAAACTTGATCTGGACTCATAAATCAGTTTAGAATCATCCTGAAGTTGAATCAATATCATTGGACTTATGATGAAGAAGTTATCCCACTTTTAACCGAAGTGATTCCAGTTTGCCCTGTTTGGAAATTTGGGAATTTATTCTTGATACTAATAAAACCAGAATGACACACGATGTAAGAAGCTTGATTTGGACTCATTAATCAGTGTCGAATCACGCTGAAGTTGAATCAATATCATTGGAGTTATGATGAAGAAGTTATCCCACTTTTAACCGAAGTGATTCCAGTTTGCCCTGTTTGGAGATTTGGCAATTTCTTCTTGATATTAATAAAACTAGAATGAATCACGATGTAAGAAGCTTGATTTGGAATCATAAATCAGTGTCGAATCACCCTGAAGTTGACTCAAGATCATAGGAGTTATGATGAAGAAGTTATCCCACTTTTAACCGAAGTGATTCCAGTTTACCCTGTTTGGAGATTTGGGAATTTATTCTTGATACTAATAAAACCAGAATGAATCACGATGTAAGAAGCTTGATTTGGACTCATTAATCAGTGTAGAATCACCCTGAAGTTGAATCAATATCATTGGAGTTATGATGAAGAAGTTATCCCACTTTTAACCGAAGTGATTCCAGTTTGCCATGTTTGGAGATTTGGCAATTTCTTCTTGATACTAATAAACCAGAATGAATCACGATGTAAGAAGCTTGATTTGGACTCATAAATCAGTGTCAAATCACCCTGAAGTTGACTCAAGATCATAGGAGTTATGATGAAGAAGTTATCCCACTTTAACCGAAGTGATTCCAGTTTGCCCTGTTTGGAGATTTGGGAATTTATTCTTGATACTAATAAAACCAGAATGAATCACGATGTAAGAAGCTTGATTTGGACTCATTAATCAGTGTAGAATCACCCTGAAGTTGAATCAATATCATTGGAGTTATGATGAAGAAGTTATCCCACTTTTAACCGAAGTGATTCCAGTTTGCCCTGTTTGGAGATTTGGCAATTTATTCTTGATACTAATAAAACCAGAATGAATCACGATGTAAGAAGCTTGATTTGGAATCATAAATCAGTGTCGAATCACCCTGAAGTTGACTCAAGATCATAGGAGTTATGATGAAGAAGTTATCCTACTTTTAACCGAAGTGATTCCAGTTTACCCTTTTGGAGATTTGGGAATTTATTCTTGATACCAATAAAACCAGAATGAATCATGATGTAAGAAGCTTGATTTGGACTCATTAATCAGTGTAGAATCACCCTGAAGTTGAATCAATATCATTGGAATTATGAGTAAGAAGTTATCCCACTTTTAACCAAAGTGATTCCAGTTTGCCCTGTTTGGAGATTTGGCAATTTCTTCTTGATACAAATAAAACCAGAATGAATCACGATGTAAGAAGCTTGATTTGGACTCATAAATCAGTGTAGAATCATCCAGAAGTTGAATTAATATCATTGGACTTATGATGAAGAAGTTATCCCACTTTTAACCGTAGTGATTCCAGTTTGCCCTGTTTGGAGATTTGGAAATTTTTTCTTGATACAAATAAAACCAGAATGAATCACGATGTAAGAAGCTTGATTTGGACTCATAAAACAGCATAGAATTATCCTGAAGTTGAATCAATATCATTGGACTTATGATGAAGAAGTTATCTCACTTTTAACTGTAGTGATTCTAGTTTACCCTGTTTGGAGATTTGGCAATTTCTTCTTGATACAAATAAAACCAGAATGAATCACGATGTAAGAAACTTTATCTGGACTCATAAATCAGTTTAGAATCATCCTGAAGTTGAATCAATATCATTGGACTTATGATGAAGAAGTTATCCCACTTTTAACCGAAGTGATTCCAGTTTGCCCTTTTTGGAGATTTGGGAATTTATTCTTGATACTAATAAAACCAGAATGAATCACGATGTAAGAAGCTTGATTTGGACGTATTAATCAGTGTAGAATCACCCTGAAGTTGAATCAATATCATTGGAGTTATGATGAAGAAGTTATCCCAATTTTAACCGAAGTGATTCCAGTTTGCCCTGTTTGGAGATTTGGCAATTTCTTCTTGATACAAATAAAACGAGAATGAATCACGATTTAAGAAGCTTGATTTGGACTCATAAAACAGTGTAGAATCATCCTGAAGTTGAATCAATATCATTGGACTTATGATGAAGAAGTTATCCCACTTTTAACTGTAGTGATTCCAGTTTATCCTGTTTGGAGATTGGCAATATCTTCTTGATACAAATAAAACCAGTATGAATCACGATGTAAGAAGCTTGATTTGGACTCATAAAACACTGTAGATCATCCTGAAGTTGAATCAATATCATTGGACTTATGATGAAGAAGTTATCCCACTTTTAATTGTAGTGATTCCAGTTTACCATGTTTGGAGATTTGACAATTTCTTCTTGATACAAATAAAACCAGAATGAATCACGATGTAAGAAACTTGATCTGGACTCATAAATCAGTTTAGAATCATCCTGAAGTTGAATCAAGATCATAGGAGTTATGATGAAGAAGTTATCCCACTTTTACCCGAAGTGATTCCAGTTTGCCCTGTTTGGAGATTTGGGAATTTATTCTTGATACTAATAAAACCAGAATGAATCACGATGTAAGAAGCTTGATTTGGACTCATTAATCAGTGTAGAATCAATATCATTGGAGTTATGATGAAGAAGTTATCCCACTTTTAACCGAAGTGATTCCAGTTTGCCATGTTTGGAGATTTGGCAATTTCTTATTGATACTAATAAAACCAGAATGAATCACGAAGTAAGAAGCTTGATTTGGACTCATAAATCAATGTCGAATCACCCTGAAGTTGACTCAAGATCATAGGAGTTATGATGAAGAAGTTATCCCACCTTTAACCGAAGTGATTCCAGTTTGCCCTGTTTGGAGATTTGGGAATTTATTCTTGATACTAATAAAACCAGAATAAATCACGATGTAAGAAGCTTGATTTGGACTCATTAATCAGTGTAGAATCACCCTGAAGTTGAATCAATATCATTGGACTTATGATGAAGAAGTTTTCCCACTTTTAACCGAAGTGATTCCAGTTTGCCCTGTTTGGAGATTTGGCAATTTATTCTGGATACAAATGAAACCAGAATGAATCACGATGTAAGAAGCTTGATTTGGAGTCATAAATCAGTGTCGAATCACCCTGAAGTTGACTCAAGATCATAGGAGTTATGATGAAGAAGTTATCCCACTTTTAACCGAAGTGATTCCAGTTTGCCCTGTTTGGAGATTTGGGAATTTATTCTTGATACTAATAAAACCAGAATGAATCACGATGTAAGAAGCTTGATTTAGACTCATTAATCAGTGTATAATCACCCTGAAGTTGAATCAATATCATTGGAGTTATGATGAAGAAGTTATCCCACTATTAACCGAAGTGATTCCAGTTTGCCATGTTTGGAGATTTGGCAATTTCTTTTTGATACTAATAAAACCAGAATGAATCACGATTAAGAAGCTTGATTTGGACTCATAAATCAGTGTCGAATCACCCTGAAGTCGACTCAAGATCATAGGAGTTATGATGAAGAAGTTATCCCACCTTTAACCGAAGTGATTCCAGTTTGCCCTGTTTGGAGATTTGGGAATTTATTCTTGATACTAATAAAACCAGAATAAATC
>CAJHQQ010005646.1:0-15254 GCA_905132885.1 Moricandia moricandioides
ATTCATTCTGGTTTATTAGTACAGAAAATTGCCCAAATCTCCAAACATGGCAAACTGGAATCACTTCGGTTAAAAGTGGGATAACTTCTTCATCATAACTCCAATGATATTGATTCAACTTCAGGGTGATTCTACACTGATTTATGAGTCCAAATCAAGCTTCTTACATCGTGATTCATTCTGGTTTTATTAGTATCAAGAAGAAATTGCCAAATCTCCAAACAGGGCAAACTGGAATCACTTCGGTTAAAATGTTGGATAACTTCTTCATCATACTCCAATGATATTGATTAACTTCAAGGGTGATTCTACAAATGATTAATCGAGTCCAAATTAACTTCTTAAACTGCGTGATTCATTCTGGTTTTATTAGTTTCAAGAATAAATTTCCAAACTTCCAGACATGAGCAAAACTGGAATCACTTCGGTTAAAAATGGGATAACTTCTTCCATTCGTAACTCCCTTAATTGAATTCCCCCCCTTGAGTCCACTTCGGGCTGGATTCTACACTGATTTATGAGTCCAATCAAGCTTCTTACATCGTGATTCATTCTGGTTTATTAGTATCAGAAGAAATTGCCAAATCTTCCAAACAGGGCCAACTGGAATCACCTTCCGGTTTAAAATGTAAGGGATAACTTCTTCATCATAACTCCGATGATCTTTATTCAACTCAGGGGTGATTCTAGCACTGATTATGAGTCCAAATCAAGTTCTTAACATACGTGATCATTTGGTTGTATTAGTATCAAGAATAAATTTCACAAATCTCCAAACAGGAACAAACTGGAATCACTTCGGTTAAAAGTGGGATAACTTCTTCATCATAACTCCTATGATCTTTGAGTCAACTTCAGGGTGATTCGAACACTGATTTATGAGTCCAAATCAAGCTTCTTACATCGTGATCATTCTGGTTTTATTATGTATCTAGAAAGAAATTGCCAAATCTCCCAAACAGGGCAAACTGGAATCACTTCGGTTAAAAGTGAGGATAACTTCTTCTATCATAACTCAATGATATTGATTCAACTTCAGGGTGATTCTACACTGATTTATGAGTCCAAATCAAGCTTTCTTACATCGTGATTCATTCTGGTTTTATTAGTATCAAGAAGAAATTGCCAAATCTCCAAACAGGGCAAACTGGAATCACTTCGGTTAAAAGTGGGATAACTTCTTCATCATAACTCCTATGATCTTGAGTCAACTTCAGGGTGATTCTACACTGATTTATGAGTCCAAATCAAGCTTCTTACATCGTGATTCATTCTGGTTTTATTAGTA
This sequence comes from Moricandia moricandioides, assembly GCA_905132885.1. NCBI lineage: Eukaryota > Viridiplantae > Streptophyta > Magnoliopsida > Brassicales > Brassicaceae > Moricandia > Moricandia moricandioides. The sequence continues at coordinate 1,289 of CAJHQQ010005646.1, forward strand.
TCAAGAAGAAATTGCCAAATCTCCAAACAGGGCAAACTGGAATCACTTCGGTTAAAAGTGGGATAACTTCTTCATCATAACTCCTATGATCTTGAGTCAACTTCAGGGTGATTCGACACTGATTTATGAGTCCAAATCAAGCTTCTTACATCGTGATTCATTCTGGTTTTATTAGTATCAAGAAGAAATTGCCAAATCTCCAAACAGGGCAAACTGGAATCACTTCGGTTAAAAGTGGGATAACTTCTCATCATAACTCCTATGATCTGAGTTCAACTTCAGGGTGATTCTACACTGATTTATGAGTCCAAATCAAGATTCTTACATCGTATTCATTCTGGTTTTATTAGTATCAAGAATGAAATTGCCAAATCTCCAACAGGACAAACTGGAATCACTTCGGTTAAAGTGGATAACTTCTTCATCATAACTCCTATGATCTTGAGTCAACTTCAAGGGTGATTCTACATGATTTATGAGTCCAAATCAAGCTTCTTACATCGTGATTCATTCTGGTTTTATTATTAATCAAGAAGAAATTGCCAAATCTCCAAACAGGGCAAACTGGAATCACTTCGGTTAAAAGTGGGATAACTTCTTCATCATAACTCCTATGATCTTGACGTCAACTTCAGGGTGATTCTACACTGATTTATGAGTCCAAATCAAGCTTCTTACATGTGATTCATTCTGGTTTTATTAGTATCAAGAAGAAATGCCCAAATCTCCAAAACAGGGCAAACTGGAATCACTTCGGTTAAAAGTGGGATAACTTCTTCATCATAACTCCTATGATCTTGAGTCAACTTCAGGGTGATTCTACACTGATTTATGAGTCCAAATCAAGCTTCTTACATCGTGATTCATTCTGGTTTTATTAGTATCAAGAAGAAATTCCCAAATCTCCAAACAGGGCAAACTGGAATCACTTCGGTTAAAAGTGGGATAACTTCTTCATCATAACTCCCATGATCTTGAGTCAACTTCAGGGTGATTCGACACTGATTTATGAGTCCAAATCAAGCTTCTTACATCGTGATTCATTCTGGTTTTATTAGTATCAAGAAGAAATTGCCAAATCTCCAAACAGGGCAAACTGGAATCACTTCGGTTAAAAGTGGGATAACTTCTTCATCATAACTCCTATGATCTTGAGTCAACTTCAGGGTGATTCTACACTGATTTATGAGTCCAAATCAAGCTTCTTACATCGTGATTCATTCTGGTTTTATTAGTATCAAGAATAAATTGCCAAATCTCCAAACAGGACAAACTGGAATCACTATCGGTTAAAAGTGGGATAACTTCTTCATCATAACTCCTATGATCTTGAGTCAACTTCAGGGTGATTCGACACTGATTTATGAGTCCAAATCAAGCTTCTTACATCGTGATTCATTCTGGTTTATTAGTATCAAGAAGAAATTGCCAAATCTCCAAACAGGGCAAACTGGAATCACTTCGGTTAAAAGTGGGATAACTTCTTCATCATAACTCCTATGATCTTGAGTCAACTTCAGGGTGATTCGACACTGATTTATGAGTCCAAATCAAGCTTCTTACATCGTGATTCATTCTGGTTTTATTAGTATCAAGAAGAAATTGCCAAATCTCCAAACAGGGCAAACTGGAATCACTTCGGTTAAAAGTGGGATAACTTCTTCATCATAACTCCAATGATATTGATTCAACTTCAGAGGTGATTCTACACTGATTAATGAGTCCAAATCAAAGCTTCTTACATCATGATTCATTCTGGTTTTATTAGTATCAAGAATAAATTCCCAAACTCCAAACAGGACAAACTGGAATCACTTCGGTTTAAAAGTGGGATAACTTCTTCATCATAACTCCTATGATCTTGAGTCAACTTCAGGGTGATTCGACACTGATCTATGAGTCCAAATCAAGCTTCTTACATCGTGATTCATTCTGGTTTTATTAGTATCAAGAAGAAATTGCCAAATCTCCAAACTGGGCAAACTGGAATCACTTCGGTTAAAAGTGGGATAACTTCTTCATCATAACTCCAATGATATTGATTCAACTTCAGGGTGATTCAACACTGATTAATGAGTCCAAATCAAGCTTCTTACATCGTGATTCATTCTGGTTTTATTAGTATCAAGAATAAATTCCCAAATCCCCAAACAGGGCAAACTGGAATCACTTCGGTTAAAAGTGGGATAACTTCTTCATCATAACTCCAATGATATTTATTCAACTTCAGGGTGATTCAACACTGATTAATGAGTCCAAATCAAGCTTCTTACATCGTGATTCATTCTGGTTTTATTAGTATCAAGAAGAAATTGCCTAATCTCCAAACAGGGCAAACAGGAATCACTTCGGTTAAAAGTGAGATAACTTCTTCATCATAACTCCAATGATATTGATTCAACTTCAGGGTGATTCAACACTGATTAATGAGTCCAAATCAACCTTCTTACATCGTGATTCATTATTGTTTTATTAGTATCAAGAAAAAATTGCCGAATCTCCAAACAGGGTAAACTTGAGTCACTTCGGTTAAAAGTGGGATAACTTCTTCATCATAACTCCTATGATCTTTATTCAAATTCAAAGTGATTCTACACTGATTTCTGAGTCCAAATCAAGCTTCTTACATCGTGATTTATTCTTGTTTTATTAGTATCAAGAAGAAAATGCCAAATCTCAAAACAGGGCAAACTGGAATCACTTCGGTTAAAAGTGGGATAACTTCTTCATCATAACTCCTATGATCTTGATTCAACTTCAGGGTGATTCAACACTGATTTATGAGTCCAAATCAAGCTTCTTACATCGTGATTCATTCTGGTTTTATTAGTATCAAGAAGAAATTGCCAAATCTCCAAACAGGGCAAACTGGAATCACTTCGGTTAAAAGTGGGATAACTTCTTCATCATAACTCCAATGATATTGATTCAACTTCAGGGTGATTCTACACTGATTATGAGTCCAAATCAAGCTTCTTACATCGTGATTCATTCTGGTTTTATTAGTATCAAGAAGAAATTGCCAAATCTCCAAACAGGGCAAACTGGAATCACTTCGGTTAAAAGTGGGATAACTTCTTCATCATAACTCCTATGATCTTGATTCAACTTCAGGGTGATTCTACACTGATTTATGAGTCCAAATCAAGCTTCTTACATCGTGATTCATTCTGGTTTTATTAGTATCAAGAAGAAATTGCCAAATCTCCAAACAGGGCAAACTGGAATCACTTCGGTTAAAAGTGGAATAACTTCTTCATCATAACTCCAATGATATTGATTCAACTTTAGATGATTATACACTGATTTATGAGTCCAAATCAAGCTTCTTACATCGTGATTCATTCTGGTTTTATTAGTATCAAGAAGAAATTGCCAAATCTCCAAACAGGGTAAACTGGAATCACTTCGGTTAAAAGTGGGATAACTTCTTCATCATAACTCCAATGATATTGATTCAACTTCAGGGTGATTCAACACTGATTTATGAGTCCAAATCAAGCCTTCTTACATCATGATTCATTCTGGTTTTATTAGTATCAAGAAGAAATTGCCAAATCTCCAAACAGGGTAAACTTGGAATCACTTCGGTTAAAAGTGGGATAACTTCTTCATCATAACTCCTATGATCTTGATTCAACTTCAGGGTGATTCTACACTGATTTATGAGTCCAAATCAAGCTTCTTACATCGTGATTCATTCTTGTTTTATTAGTATCAAGAAGAAATTGCCAAATCTCAAAACAGGGCAAACTGGGATCACTTCGGTTAAAAGTGGAATCACTTCTTCATCATAACTCCAATGATATTGATTCAACTTCATGATGATTATACACTGATTTATGATTCCAAATCAATCTTCTTACATCTTGATTCATTCTGGTTTGATTAGAATCAAGAAGAAATTGCCAAATCTCCAAACAGGGTAAAGTGGAGTCACTTCGGTTAAAAGTGGGATAACTTCTTCATCATAACTCCTATGATCTTTATTCAACTTCAGGGTGATTCTACACTGATTTCTGAGTCCAAATCAAGCTTCTTAAATCGTGATTCATTCTGGTTTTATTAGTATCAAGAAGAAAGCCAAATCTCCAAACAGGGCAAACTGGAATCACTTTTGTTAAAAGTGGGATAACTTCATCATCATAACTCCTATGATCTTGATTCAACTTTAGGGTGATTCTACACTGATTTATGAGTACAAATCAAGCTTCTTACATCGTGATTCATTCTTGTTTTATTAGTATCAAGAAGAAATTTGCCGAATCTCAAACCAGGGTTAACTGGGATCACTTCGGTTAAAAGTGGGATAACTTCTTCATCATAAGTCCAATGATATTGATTAACCTTCAGGATGATTCTACACTGATTTACGAGTCCAAATAAAGAATATTACATCTTGATTCATTCTGGTTTGATTAGAATCAAGAAGAAATTGTTAAATCTCCAAACAGGGTAAACTGGAATCACTTCGGTTAAAAGTGGAATAACATCTTCATCATAACTCCTATGATCTTGATTCAACTTCAGGGTGATTCTACACTGATTTATGAGTCCAACTCAAGCATCTTACATCGTGATTCATTCTGGTTTTATTAGTTTCAAAAATAAATTGCCATATCTCCAAACAGGGTAAACTGGAATCACTTCGGTTAAAAGTTGGATAACTTCTTCATCATAACTCCTATGATATTGATTCAACTTCAGGGTGATTCTACACTGATTTATGAGTCCAACTCAAGCTTCTTACATCGTGATTCATTCTGGTTTTAAAACTATCAAGAAGAAATCGCCAAATCTCCAAACAGGGCAAACTGGAATCACTTCGGTTAAAAGTGGGATAACTTCTTCATCATAACTCTTATGATCTTGATTCAACTTCAGGGTGATTCTACACTGATTTATGAGTCCAAATCAAGATTCTTACATCGTGATTCATTTTGGTTTTATTAGTATCAAGAAGAAATTGCCAAATCTCAAAACAGGGCAAACTGGGATCACTTCGGTTAAAAGTGGGATCACTTCTTCATCATAACTCCAATGATATTGATTCAACTTCATGATGATTATACACTGATTTATGAGTCCAAATCAATCTTCTTACATCTTTATTCATTCTGGTTTGATTAGAATCAAGAAGAAATTGCCAAATCTCCAAACAGGGTAAAGTGGAGTCACTTCGGTTAAAAGTGGGATAACTTCTTCATCATAACCCCTATGATCTTTATTCAACTTCAGGGTGATTCTACACTGATTTCTGAGTCCAAATCAAGCTTCTTACATCTTGATTCGTTCTAGTTTTATTAGTATCAAGAAGAAATTGCCAAATCTCCAAACAGGGCAAACTGGAATCACTTCGGTTAAAAGTGGGATAATTTCTTCATCATAACTCCTATGATCTTGATTCAACTTCAGGGTGATTCTACACTGATTTATGAGTCCAAACCAAGTTTATTACTTCGTGATTCATTCTGGTTTTATTAGTATCAAGAAGAAACTGCCAACTCTCCAAACAGGGCAAACTGGAATCACTTCGGTTAATAGTTCGATAACTTCTTCATCATAACTCCTATGATCTTGATTCAACTTCAGGGTGATTCTACACTGATTTATAAGTCCAAATAAAGCTTCTTACATCGTGATTCATTCTGGTTTTATTACTATCAAGAAGAAATTGCCAAATCTCCAAACAGGGTAAACTGGATTCACTTCGGTTAAAAGTGGGATAACTTCTTCATCATAACTCCTATGATATTGATTCAACTTCAGGGTGATTCTACACTGATTTATGAGTCCAAATCAAGCTTCTTACATCGTGATTCATTCTGGTTTTATTAGTATCAAGAAGAAACTGCCAACTCTCCAAACAGGGCAAATTGGAATCACTTCGGTTAAAAGTTGGATAACTTCTTCATCATAACTCCTATGATCTTGAATCAAATTCAGGGTGATTCTAAACTGATTTATGAGTCCAAATCAAGTTTCTTACATCTTGATTCATTCTGGTTTTAAAACTATCAAGAAGAAATCGCCAAATCTCCAAACAGGGTAAACTGGATTAACTTCGGTTAAAAGTGGGATAACTTCTTCATCATAACTCCTATGATATTGATTAAACTGCAGGGTGATTATACACGGATTTATAAGTCCAAGTCAAGCTTCTTACATCGTGATTCATTTTTTTTTATTAGTATCAAGAAGAAATTGCCGAATCTCCAACCAGGGTTAACTTGGATCACTTCGGTTTAAAGTGGGATGACTTCTTCATCATAAGTCCAATGATATTGATTAACCTTCAGGAAGATTCTACACTGATTTACGAGTCCAAATAAAGATTATTACATCTTGATTCATTCTGGTTTGATTAGAATCAAGAAGAAATTGTTAAATCTCCAAACAGGGTAAACTGGAATCACTTCGGTTAAAAGTGGAATAAAATCTTCTTCATAACTCCTATGATGTTGATTCAACTTCAGGGTGATTCTACACTAATTTATGAGTCCAACTCAAGCATCTTACATCGTGATTCATTCTGGTTTTATTAGTTTCAAAAATAAATTGCCATATCTCCAAACAGGGTAAACTGGAATCACTTCGGTTAAAAGTGGGATAACTTCTTCATCATAACTCCTATGATATTGATTGAACTTCAGGGTGATTCTACACTGATTAATGATTCCAAATCAAGCTTTTTACATCGTGATTCATTCTGGTTTTATAAGTATCAAGAATAAATTGCCAAATCTCCAAACATGGTAAACTGGAGTCACTTCGGTCAAAAGTGGGATAACTTCTTCATCATAACTCCTATGATCTTTCTTCAACTTCAGGGTGATTCTACATTGATTTATGATTCCAAATCAACCTTATTACATCGTGATTCATTCTATTTTTATTAGTATCAAGAAGAAATTGCCAAATCTCCAAATAGGACAAACTATAATCACTTCGGTTAAAAGTGGAATAACATCTTCATCAAAACTCCTATGATATTGATTCAACTTCAGGGTGATTATCCACTGATTTATTATTCCAAATAAAGCTTCTTACATCTTGATTCATTCTGGTTTGATTAGAATCAAGAAGAAATTGCCAAATCTCCAAACAGGACAAACTGGAATCACTTCTGTTAAAAGTGGGATAACTTCTTCATCATAACTCCTATGATCTTAATTCAACTTCAAGGTGATTCTACACTGATTTATGAGTCCAAACTAAGCTTAGTACATCGTGATTCATTCTGGTTTTATTAGTATCAAGAAGAAATTGCCAAATCTCCAAACAGGGTAAACTGGATTCACTTCGGTTAAAAGTGGGATAACTTCTTCATCATAACTCCTATGATATTGATTCAACCTCAGGGTGATTCTACACTTATTTATGAGTCCAAATAAATCTTCTTACATCGTGATTCATTCTGGTTTTATAAATATCAAGAAGAAATTGTCAACTCTCCAAACAGGGCAAACTGGAATCACTTCGGTTAAAAGTGGGATAACTTCTTCATCATAATTCCTATGATCTTGATTCAAATTCAGGGTGATTCTACACTGATTTATGAGTCCAAATCAAGCTTCTTACATCTTGATTCATTGTTGTTTAATTATAATCAAGAACAAAATTGCCAAATCTCCAAACAGGGTAAACTGGAGTCACTTCGGTTAAAAGTGGGATAACTAATTCATCTTAACTCCTATGATCTTGATTCAAATTCAGGTTGATTCTAAACTGATTTATGAGTAAAAATCAAGCTTCTTACATCGTGATTCATTCTGGTTTTATTTGTATCAATAAGAAATTGCCAACTCTCTAAACAGGGCAAACTGGAATTACTTCGGTTAAAAGTGGGATAACTTCTTCATCATAACTCCTATGATCTTGATTCAACTTCAGGGTGATTCTAAACTGATTTATGATTCCAAATAAAGATTCTTACATCTTGATTCATTCTGGTTTGATTAGAATCAAGAAGAAATTGCCAATTCTCCAAACAGGGTAAACTGGAATCACTTCGGTTAAAAGTGGAATAACATCTTCATCATAACTCCTATGATATTGATTCCACTTCAGGGTGATTATCCACTGATTTATGAGTCCAAATAAAGCTTCTTAGATCTTGATTCATTCTGTTTTGATTAGAATCAAGAAGAAATTTCCAAATCTCCAAACATGGTAAACTAGAGTCACTTCGGTTAAAAGTGGGATAACTTCTTCATCATAACTCCTATGATCTTTCTTCAACTTCAGGGTGATTCTACACTGATTTATGAGCCCAAATAAAGCTTCTTACATCGTGATTCATTCTGGTTTTATTAGTATCAAGAATAAATTGTCAAATCTTCAAACAGGGTAAACTAGGATCACTTTGGTTAAAAGTGGGATAACTCCTTCATCATAAGTCCAATGATATTGATTCCACTTCAGGATGATTCTACACTGATTTCTGAGTCCAAATCAAGATTCTTACATCTTGATTCATTATGGTTTGATTAGAATCAAGAAGAAATTGCAATTTCTCCAAACAGGATAAACTGGAATCACTTCGGTTAAAAGTGGAATAACATCTTCATCAAAACTCCTATGATATTGATTCAACTTCAGGGTGATTCTACACTGATTTATGAGCCCAAATCAAGCTTCTTACATCGTGATTCATTCTAGTTTTATTAGTATCAAGAAGAAATTGCCAAATCTACAAATAAGGCAAACTGGAATCACTTCGGTTAAAAGTGGAATAACATCTTCATCAAAACTCCTATGATATTGATTCAACTTCAGGGTGATTATCCACTGATTTATGAGTCCAAATAAAGCTTCTTACATCTTGATTCATTCTGGTTTGATTAGAATCAAGAAGAAATTTTCAAATCTCCAAACAGGGTAAACTGGAGTCACTTCGGTTAAAAGTGGGATAACTTCTTCATCATAACTCCTATGATCTTGATTCAAATTCAGGGTGATTCTAAACTGATTTATGAGTCCAAATCAAGCTTTTTACATCATGATTCATTCTTGTTTTATTTGTATCAAGAAGAAATTGCCAAATCTCCAAACAGGGTAAACTGGAATCACTTCGGTTAAAAGTGGGATAACTTCTTCATCATAACTCCTATGATCTTGATTGAACTTCAGGGTTATTCTACACTGATTAATGAGTCCAAATCAAGATTTTTACATCATGATTCATTCTGGTTTTATTAGTATCAAGAATAAATTGCCAAATCTCCTAATAGGGCAAAATGGAAGCACTTCGGTTTAAAGTGGAATAACATCTTCATCATAACTCCTATGATTTTTACTCAAATTCAGGGTAATTCTAAAGTGATTTATGATTCCAAATCAAGCTTATTACATCGTGATTCAGTCTGGTTTTATTTGTATCAAGAAAAAATTGTCAAAACTCCAAACAGGGTAAGCTGGAATCACTTCAGTTAAAAGTGAGATAACTTCTTCATCATAACTCCTATGATCTTGATTCAACTTCAAGGTGATTCTACACTAATTAATGATTCCAAATCAAGCTTCTGACATCGCGATTCATTCTGGTTTTATTAGTATCAAGAAGAAACTGCCAACTCTCCAAACAGGGCAAACTGGAATCACTTCGGTTAAAAGTGGGATAACTTCTTCATCATAAGTCCAATGATATTAATTCAACTTCACGATGATTCTGCACTGATTTATGAGTTCAAATCAATCTTGTTACATCTTTATTCATTCTGTTTTTGATTAGAATCAAGAAGAAATTGCCAAATCTCCAAACATGGTCAACTGGAATCACTTCGGTTAAAAGTGGGATAATTTCTTCATCATAACTCCTATGATCTTGATTCTACTTCAAGGTGATTCTACACTTATTTATGAGTGCAAACCAAGCTTCTTACATCGTGATTCATTCTCATTTTATTAGTATCAAGAAGAAATTGCCAACTCTCCAAACAGGGCAAACTGGAATCACTTCGTTTAAAAGTTGGATAACTTCTTCATCATAACTCCTATGATCTTGATTCAACTTCAGGGTGATTCTACACTGATTTATGATACCAAATCAAGCTTCTTACATCGTGATTCATTCTGGTTTTATTAGTATGAAGAAGAAACTGCCAAATCTCCAAACGCAGTAAACTGGATTCACTTCGGTTAAAAGTGGGATAACTTCTTCTTTATAACTCCTATGATATTGATTCAACTTCAGGGTGATTCTACACTGATTTATGAGTCCAAATAAAGCTTCTTACATCGTGATTCGTTCTGGTTTTATTAGTATCAAGAAGAAATTGCCAACTCTCCAAACATGGCAAACTGGATTCACTTGGGTTAAAAGTGAGGATAACTTGTTCATCATAACTCCTATGATATTGATTCAAATTCAGGGTGATTATCCACTGATTTATGAGTCCAAATAAATCATCTTACATCTTGATTCGTTATGGTTTTGATTAGAATCAAGAAGAAATTGCCAAATCTCCAAACAGGGTAAACTGGAGTCACTTCAGTTAAAAGTGGGATAACTTCTTCATCATAACTCCTATGATCTTGATTCAACTTCAGGGTGATTTTACACTGATTTATGATTCCAAATCAAGCTTCTTACATCGTGATTCATTCTGGTTTTATTAGTATCAAGAATAAATTGCCAAATCTTCAAACAGGGTAAACTGGGATCACTTCGGTTAAAAGTGGGATAACTTCTTCATCATAAGTCCAATGATATTGATTCAACTTCAAGATGATTCTACACTGATTTATGAGTCGAAATCAAGATTCTTACATCTTGATTCATTCTGGTTTAATTAGAATCAAGAAGAAATTGCCAAATCTCCAAACAAGGTAAACTGGAATCACTTCGGTTAAAAGTGGAATAACATCTTCATCATAACTCCTATAATATTGATTAAACTTCAGGGTGATTATCCACTGATTTATGAGTCCAAATAAAGCTTCTTACATCGTGATTCGTTCTAGTTTTATTAGTATCAAGAAGAAATTGCTAAATCTCCAAATAGGGCAAACTAGAATCGCTTCGGTTAAAAGTGGGATAGCTTATTCATCATAAATCCAGTGATATTGATTAAACTTCAGGATGATTCTACACTTATATATGAGTCAAAATAAATCTTCCTACATCTTGATTCATTCTGGTTTAATTAGAATCAAAAGGAAATTGCCAAATCTCCAAACAGGGTAAACTGGAGTCACTTTAGTTAAAAGTGGGATAACTTCTTCATCATAACTCCTATGATCTTGATTCAACTTCAGGGTGATTCTACACTGATTTATGAGTCCAAATCAAGCTTCTTACATCGTGATTCATTCTGGTTTTATTAGTATCAAGAATAAATTGCCAAATCTTCAAACAAGGGTAAACTAGGATCACTTCGGTTAAAAGTGGGATAACTTCTTCATCATAAGTCCAATGATATTGATTCAACTTCAGGATGATTCTAACTGATTTATGAGTCCAAATCAAGATTCTTACATCTTGATTCATTCTGGTTTGATTAGAATCAAGAAGAAATTGCCAAATCTCCAAACAAGGAAAACTGGAATCACTTCGGTTAAAAGTGTAATAACATCTTCATCATAACTCCTATAATATTGATTAAACTTCAGGGTGATTATCCACTGATTTATGAGTCCAAATAAAGCTTCTTACATCTTGATTCATTATGTTTTGATTAGAATCAAGAAGAAATTTCCAAATCTCCAAACAGGGTAAACTGGAGTCACTTCGGTTAAAAGTGGGATAACTTCTTCATCATAACTCCTATGATATTGATTCCACTTCAGGGTTATTATCCACTGATTTATGAGTCCAAGTCAAGCTTCTTACATCGCGATTCATTCTAGTTTTATTAGAATCAAGAAGAAATTGTCAAATATCCAAATAGGACAAACAAGAATCACTTCGGTTAAAAGTGGAATAACATCTTCATCAAAACTCCTATGATATTGATTAACCTTCAGGGTGATTATCCACTGATTTATGAGTCCAAATAAAGCTTCTTACATCTTGATTCATTCTGGTTTGATTAGAATCAAGAAGAAATTGCCAAATCTCCAAACAGGGCAAACTGGAATCACTTCGGTTAAAAGTGGGATAACTTCTTCATCATAACTCCTATGATCTTGATTCAACTTCAGGGTGATTCTACACTGATTTATGAGTCTAAATCAAGATTCTTAGATCGTGATTCATTTTGGTTTTATTAGTATCAAGATTCTAAACTGATTTATGAGTCCAAATCATGCTTCTTACATCGTGATTCATTCTTGTTTTATTTGTATCAAGAAGAAATTGCCAAATCTCCAAACAGGGTAAACTGGAATCACTTCGGTTAAAAGTGGGATAACTTCTTCATCATAACTCCTATGATCTTGATTGAACTTCAGGGTGATTCTACACTGATTAATGATTCCAAATCAAGCTTTTTACATCGTGATTCATTCTGGTTTATTAGTATCAAGAATAAATTGCCAAATCTCCAAATAGGGCAAACTGGAATCACTTCGGTTAAAAGTGGAAAAACATCTTTATCATAACTCCTATGATCTTGATTCAAATTCAGGGTAATTCTAAAGTGATTTATGATTCCAAATCAAGCTTATTACATCGTGATTCAGTCTGGTTTTATTTGTATCAAGAAAAAATTGCTAAATCTCCAAACAGGGTAAGGTGGAATCACTGCGGTTAAAAGTGAGATAACTTCTTCATCATAACTCCTATGATCTTGATTCAACTTCAAGGTGATTCTACACTGATTAATGCGTCCAAATCAAGCTTCTTACATCGCGATTCATTCTGGTTTTATTAGTATCAAGAAGAAACTGCCAACTCTCCAAACAGGGCAAATTGGAATCACTTCGGTTAAAAGTGGGATAACTTCTTCATCATAAGTCCAATGATATTGATTCAACTTCAGGATGATTCTGCACTGATTTATGAGTTCAAATCAATCTTTTACATCTTTATTCACTCTGTTTTTGATTAGAATCAAAAAGAAATTGCCAAATCTCTAAACATGGTAAACTGGAATCAATTCGGTTAAAAGTAGGATAATTTCTTCATCATAACTCCTATGATCTTGATTCAACTTCAGGGTGATTCTACACTGATTTATGAGTCCAAACCAAGCTTCTTACATCATGATTCATTTTCGTTTTATTAGTATCAAGAAGAAATTGCCAACTCTCCAAACAGGGCAAAATGGAATCACTTCGTTTAAAAGTTGGATTACTTCTTCATCATAACTCCTATGATCTTGATTCAACTTCAGGGTGATTCTACACTGATTTATGAGTCCAAATCAAGCTTCTTACATCGTTATTCATTCTGTTTTTATTAGTATGGAGAACAAACTTCCAAATCTCCAAACGGGGTAAACTGGAGTCACTTCGGGTTAAAAGTGCGGATAACTTCTTCATCGTAACTCCTATGATCTTTCTTCAACTTCAGGGTGATTCTTCACTGATTTATGAGCCCAAATCAAGCTTCTTACATTGTGATTCATTCTAGTTCTATTAGTATCAAGAAGAAATTACCAAATCTCCAAATAGGGCAAATTGAATCACTTCGGTTACAAGTGGAATAACATTCTTCATCAAAACTCCTATGATATTGATTCAACTTCAGGGTGATTATCCACTGATTTATGAGTCCAAATATAGCTTCTTACATCTTGATTCATTCTGGTTTGATTAGAATCAAGAAGAAATTTTCAAATCTCCAAACAGGGTAAACTGGAGTCACTTCGGTTAAAAGTGGGATAACTTCTTCATCATAACTCCTATGATCTTGATTCAAATTCAGGGTGATTCTAAACTGATTTATGAGTCCAAATCATGCTTCTTACATCGTGATTCATTCTGGTTTTATTAGTATCAAGAAGAAATTGCCAAATCTCCAAACAGGGCAAACTGGAATCACTTCGGTTAAAAGTTGGATAACTTCTTCATCATAACTCCT
>CAJHQQ010005647.1:0-15213 GCA_905132885.1 Moricandia moricandioides
CTTGAACCATATGTACAAACTTACTAATGAAACAATGTGATAATACATAATAGAATATAATATAATATTGAGTATTTAATGTCTGATATTCGTAGAGAGAATATGGGTTTATATCCCTGTTCGGAAATGCGGCTTAGGCGGCCAGACAATAACCGGAAAAGCGCGTTGCTGCTCGGAAGTCGTAACCACCGCGATTTGGCCTTGTGCTTTTCAGTTACTCAGAGAAGTTGAAATAATCATTATTTTAGACACTAATTACAATATAGTTCGCCATAATTAATGTTGTTTCCGCGTTCATAATTGCGATAACAATTGACAGTCGAGTCAAAATACGCAACTCAGATTTTGAAGTCAAAAGCCATGCATCAACTTGATTAGAGATTGTATTCATTTTTTTTTGTTAAAAGAGATTTTATTCACATTTTGTTCATCTTTCACAAAAAGTATTTAGGCTTTGTCTTTTTGGATTTTTTAGAATAAGATATCTGAAAAGACAAATAACATTTCGGTATATAATTGTATAAAGTTCAAACATGAAAAATTAAAAATAATAAGAATATAATATATATATATATATATATATATATATATATATATAAATATCTCAGATATTGAAAATTCTATTCAAAATATCTCTAATAAAATATTTCATAGTGTTATTATTATTTTTTCTTAAATATAATCATGTTGAAAAATATATTTTGAACATGTTTTTTAAATCTGAGCTAATATTGAATAAGACTACTTTCCGAGTCACTGTATCATTAGGCTAACTATATGGATTAAATTAATATTTTAAATATATAAGAATATAGAAATATATGTAGATAAGCCAAAATAACATATATAATTTCAGACTAAAAAAATATTTGACTGATTTTATAACAACCTATGACTTAAAATAAAATAAAATAATAATTAAGTAATGCTGTTATACAATTTAAATTTTAAAATCTATATTACACCAAATGCAAAACATAATGATTATATCTGGATATATATATATATATTAAAAGTTTATTTAGATGGCATAATACTATTTATCAAGATTTAAAAAAAAACACAAATCAAAAGTTTAGCTAGTATTATTACTATTAAAATACATCAGAAGTTTGATCATTTGGAAAAGATATTATTAATTTTTATGGGGTCAATGATGGATTTGAGGTTGGTGTGTTTTCGACATTTTAATTAATTTAATATATTAAATTAGGGTACTATTTTTATATACTACTAACAAGTTATAGTAGTACCATTTAAAAAGTTAGTTAATATGAAATATTTGATTATTTACATTAATAATAAACTAAATCTAAATTTAAATTTTAGTTTTTAATTATAAAAAAATCTAACAAAATCTTACTTAAAATTTTAAAAGTTTTTTAGAAAATAACAGATTAATAAATTTTGTAATTAGTAATATAATATTATTATAAATCAATGTTAACTAAGATTTTATTATAAAACAAGAAAATAAAATTTCTATACTATTTTTTATAAATTCTATAAATATATTCTGGAATATAGAAAATAGATGTGCTACATGAATTAAATATGATAAAATTTTATTAAATAGGAAAATTAACAATTAACAATTTTTTAATTTTTTATTTTTTATTTAAATAAATTACCACTCAACATTAAAATGAGTTAAAATTCGTAAAAAATATAATATTTTTATACAATATAATTGTATTAACATAGGTTGAACTTATATATTAATATATATCTACAGTTTTTTATTTATTTTGGAACTCTCAAAATATATTGTTTAAAAATGTTTGTATATAAAAATATAATAGTATATAATAAACTTTAGTTCATATACTATTTAAAAATATGTTATTTAGAAAACTATGAAATTTTAGTAATTCATATAAAATATTAATGACAAATACAATTTTAATTTTAAATTTATTTTAATTTTAATTATAATAAATTTATTGGGAAATTTTTTTAAATAGTTCAAAATCAAATATTTTATTTATAAAATAATAGTTCACAAAAAATTCAAAATTCATTTAATGTTCCAAACTTAGTTGTGTAATTTTTCAAAGTTTTCTTGACAAAATATTAAATTTTAAAAATAAATATATAAAATCAAAATCATAATATTGAAAATTTAACAAAAGATAAATCATAGATAACAAAGAATAACTTTTTGAAATGCACCACGAAAAACTATTTATATATGTTGTAAAAATTAAAGCAATCTAATATTTTGAAGTTTTAATTTTTTAAAAATAAAGCATACTATCATAACATCCAAAAAATATCCTATATTAGTAAGTAATAAAAATTAATAACAAAGTAAAATATTTTAAGTAAATCACTATTATATTAATAATATTGAATAAAAAATATAAACAATAATACTACAGATTTACACAATATATAACACTAAAGTATAAATTATATATTTATAACATTTATAATAATAGCTAATACATTTATAAAACAGAAAAATATCTGCACGGACGTGCGGGTTAAAATCTAGTATTTTATTAAATTCAAACTAAATTATATACGATCATTGGATTTGCTGGTTGAGTTGTGGATCTAGGTTATATGTGAAAACATTAGTTTTAATACTTTAACAGGTGTTTGGAAAAAGCAAATTAATAAACAAAAAAGAGGCTAAAGGGAAATGTTTGGAATGACGTACAAGAAATGGCAAACTTTCAATAACAAAAATAATAATTTGATTTTCCCAGTTGCACAAAGACCAAAAAAACTTTAATAGTGACAAAAAAGGAAAAAACAAAAGAGAATACCATCAAAGCTATCCGTAAGGTGTAAGGTATCTGTAAAAATCCAAATGAAAATGAAGGCGGCAAAGTGGTCCACTGTGGGTTAACTAATAAAATGATATATCAAATGGAAATAATCAAAGCTATTTATCCTTATCGGGCAAAAATCTAAGTGAAATCGACGGTACGTGATCCAGTCTCTCGCATAGAGGCAAGTCGGTGAGCCGTATGATGGGCAACTATCTCCTGTGGTTTGGTAACTCAATCATTAAGTTTGTAAAAGCTTTGTTTTCTTTTGAGAAAGATAAAAGCTTTGTTTGACACAAATATTTATTAATCAGATTATTTATTCGGCACACGCAAATGGAGAGATAAAAGATTATTTGAAAACTTACCGTAAAAAGGAAGAAGAATATAGTCATTTAGGCATGTGCCAAGCTTGGTTGCCAAAATCATAAAACTCAAACTTTTGCAATTTTAATTTTTTTACCTCTTCGAGGAACATAATGTTTGGTCAGTCCTGATATGGACACTCCTGGTAGCATAATGATTGCACTGTCCCAAACCAGTTGTATACAAATTAAATAGAGAAACCGACAATTGTGAGACGGTAAGAGCAACTCCATCAGTAGTACCTAATTATATAATGGAGTATCTCATAATAAAAATAAGAAAAAGTAATAAATTTGCACAAAAAGAGAAATGGTAGAGGTTCTCATTGAGAACTTTTCTAGATTATACTAAGAACACAAATGACACTTGGTGCATTCTCAGTGGTATGATTATTTTTAAAAGTGTTAATTAATATAAAACTAATTATTTAATATAATAGTTTTTATTTTGTTGAAGATGTCATTTGAGTTTTATAAATAAAATTGCTTTAAAGCATCAGCAATGAGAATATTTCCATTATATTTTATAAAAAAAACAAAAATAGGAAAGGATGAAAAACTCCAAGAAAAACATGAAACTTCTTCAAACAACAAGCGTCTCTTAAAAATTGAAAAGTGTTATGAATTATCATTTTGGAATAGTTAAAACATTTTTACATTTACATTTTAGTTACGTTATTTTTCAACGTTGTTGATTATAATGCTACTGAAAATTGTATATGTTTAGATTTATATTTCGAGTTGTGCAAAAAAAAAACACTAATTTGAATGTTATGTGTGAGAGAGAGGTTTTAGAAAATACAAAAATTCGTTGAACCATGTCGATATATTACATCAATTATCATATATCAAATCCGTTTTTAATATGTTAGATTTGAATGCAATTTCGAATTCTCAAGCTAGAATCAAAAAAATGTTTTATATATAATTTTGTATTATATGTTTTATTCTGGTTTAAATTTATAGACTCTTTCAGTTTGAGTAGTAGAATTGTTGTTTCATGTAAAAAACAAATATAATGGTCGAATAAACCAAAATTAAATCTATATATATATATATATAATATCAAATAAGTATATGATTTAGTACCTACATTTATTTATAAAATTACAATACATATCAGATAAACCTTTAATACAAACCTTGAAACCTGCAAGTAAATTAAAATATACCTGACAAATATTATGTGATCATTTTACATTGTAGGGCTTAAGTGTATAGAATATTTTTATAACAAAAACATTAGCTTTTTAATCCTTTTGGATTACAATATTATCTCTTATTGAAACAGAATTACATAACTTTCATGGGTGTTTTTTTTTTAAACTAGACTATTTCTTAGATATGCAATATTTTGTGGCACTTTTAAATGATTATGTTAATAATACTCAAATAGTTTTCTGTTAATTCAAAAATTTCAACTAACTAATAATATTTTTCATATTATTTAATTTATTTATAAATATATTTCCTTTTTATTGCACTAAATATTATTAACAATTACTCTATATTTTTAAAAATATGAATTAACACCGAAAATTAAAATATAATTTTAAATTAATTTGATGTATTAATATATATATATATATATATATATATATATATATATATATATATATATATATTGTTATTTACATGTATATCATGAATATAATTTAATATTAAACCAAATAATAACTGTCACCTCACTCAAATTATAAACGGATTAACTTTTTTAAACTGGTCGAATACTATTTATAAACATTATTTATGTTTAGCATAAATAAATAAAAAATTATATAATATCATCTATGCCAAAGAATTAAAACATATTCAGTTTTTCTTTCATAAATATATTTTAATTTTATAACAAAAATAAAACATAAAATAATTAAAAATATTTAATATTTCATGAGTTACAATTTAGTAAACTGTACATAGTTCTATAATTAAAATAAAATTATCAGCACATCTTAAGGAATTACATAAAATTAAATGCAACTTCAAAAAAATTTATATAATTTTCATTAAATTAATATTTTGTATATAAATAATCCTATGCTTTAGAAACGCGGATCCAAAACTAAGTATAACCTTTTATAACAAAAACAAACAACCCACAGAAGTCACAAATCCCTAAAGGATTTTAGGTCCACTCGTAATAACTTCGACTTAATTTTTTTTCTGCAATACGTCCAGCTTGTAGATAGCATTAACTTGTGGCAGCTGTGGATATCATTCACACATGTGGTAGATTTTTTGGACGGTCAACACGTGCTAGAAATACATAAGTCTCGCCTTTTCCTCTATAAAATGGCAGTGCGTCAAAGCTTATAAGCCAACGAAAAATCACATTTGCCCACTACAAAAAAAACACATACCACATTTGTCTTTGCGGAATAGAGAAAGAATATGGCACCTCATGTCGTTCACAACGGAGAAAAACCACACGTAGTTTGCTTGCCTTATCCGGCTCAAGGCCACATCACTCCGATGATGAAGGTGGCTGAACTCCTCCACGCCAGAGGTTTCCACGTCACTTTCGTCAACACTGTCTACAATCACAACCGTCTCCTTAGGTCACGTGGGCCTCATGCCGTTGATGGGCTCCCTTCTTTCCGGTTTGAGTCCATCCCTGACGGTCTACCTGAGACCGACGTGGACGTGACGCAGGATATAACTGCCCTTTGTGAATCCACCATGAAGAACTGTCTTACTCCATTCAAGGAGCTTCTCAAGAGGATTAACGCCCAAGATGATGTTCCTCCGGTGAGCTGTATTGTATCGGACGGTTGTATGAGCTTTACTCTTGATGCTGCGGAGGAACTTGGAGTCCCGAATGTCCTGTTTTGGACTACGAGTGCTTGTGCATTTATGGTTTACCTATATTTCTATCTCTTCATTGAAAAGGGTTTAGTTCCTATAAAAGGTACGTGTTCTTACATTAATCGACCATTCAATTGATTTATAATAATTATATGAAAAAATTATTGTTCGCTAGATGAAATATTAGACCACCACATGATTAGCCATATAAACTAAACTATTGTATATCTAACTACACAAAATGTATTTTATGCATGGTAACATCTCTTAATTTAATGATGTTATCGTGTTAACATTACAAACTTAATTTGATTAATCCAAAAAGTGACGTAAACATATGAGACATACGTTAATTCTATTATATTCACACATTTATCAATTAAATCTGATCCATTAGAGTGTAATTTAACTATATTTTCTTGTATTTTCTTTTGTCGTGATGAGACTAATTTTATTTAAATTATGATTGGATGTGTCAGAATTTAATTAATCAACGAATGAATTAAACTTAGTTAATGTCTCTGAAGTCCACATCACTTTTGAATTAAAAAAAATTAAACTTATGATATTAACTACGTAACTCATTAAATTGAAAGATATTACCAAGCATTACATATATTTTGTATAGTTATATATGCATTAGCTTAGTCAACATGATTAACCATGTGGTAGTCAATATTTTAGGTAGTTAGCAATCATTTTTTTTAATTCTATTTAACCTAAAAAGACCTTTAGAACCTATGAGGTGGTGAGGTTTATGATTTTTGAGATTGTAAAAACATCTTTAACAAAAGGTTCTAGCACCAGAGTTTTCAAAAAAAATATATATATATATATATATATTTTAGTATTAATTGTGAAATTCTCAAATTATATGAAAAATCCAATCTAAACTAGTCATTGAATTTGTTATAACATTCAATTAGCTAGCACCTTTGATTTAGCGAATAGACTGCTCACCGAATAGTGCTAACCCCTAGGTAATTTGAATCTAAATGGTAAATGCTTTTCAGTGTCATAGAAAAACAAACCCCCTCTCTCTCCTCCCCTTCTCAATCTCCTATGAATCACTCTACTTTTTTTTCAAAATATAATAATTTTATAATAAAGCTGAGTTCTACTATAATACTACTCTATTTTGTATAGTTGGGTTCTACTATAATATTAATCTATTTTATATGGAGCGAAAAAAATTTACAATATTTATAGAGTAAATCATTTTTTACTTTATTATAGAGTAAAATGAAATAGGGTTTGAGATAAATAAAGTGGGTTAGATATGCATATTAATGTATCAATGAAATCTAGTTACAAACTTTCATATATTTTATGAACATTTTTTTCTATCCGTCAACAGAAATTGTGTATTAATCTTTATATTCATGTTTTACATCATTGGTTGGTTGAATTATCTTTAACTTATATTATATTTCCATATATATATTTTTCTTATAAATTCTATATTTAGTTTCACAAAAGCAATAAAAATATTCTCTTTTGGTCTAATAAAAGTTTCAAAAAACAAAATATTAATATTTAGTTGTGATTAACTTTTTGTCTTTAAATAGTTAGCGTGATGACACGTGGATGATGGGGGCTTTTACACAAATATATTCCCTATTTTGAAAATAATTTTACTATCTGCCAAAACGAAAAAAAATCATTGGCCATGTCACTTGTCTTTCAGTCATATTCACAAACACAACTGGCTATGAAATTACACAACAAGTGTCATGTCCTATATCGAGGCATAGACACGTGCACGCTTATGTTTTATTAATTAATATTCCTTGTGTTTCTAAATAATAGTACATGTTTTAACATTTTTTATTTGTTTCTAAAAGATCAATGTTTTAAATTTTCTATGTACTTTTAATGATAAATTATAAATTTCCAAAAATTATTATTTGATAATTTTAAAATTATTAAATTGCTATTGGTTAAAGTTTATGGAAAACTGTTATATTTTAAAATTTTCGTACATTGATAACTAAATATTTTTTTTTAATATGTGTGAAAATTTTAAAATATGTAATATTTAGAAACAGAGCCAGTATCGAGATACTAAGAGCATCCTCAATGGGGGTGCTTAGTAGGGTGCTTAGGCAGTGGGGCCCACTAGCACCCCCTAAATGAAGTGCTTAAAACTCCAAAATAAGCACCCCTTTTTTGTGGTTTTTGCACTGTTCACGGGTCCCACTGACACGTGGCGACCCGTGATTGGTCTACTTTTAATTTTTTTTTTTTTAAAAAAAAAATCAAAAAAAAAAACAAGCACCCAAGTGGGGTGCTTGGGTTGCTGATGGTCTAATCTAACTAATCAATGATGATGAATTTGGCAGCTGAGGATTACTTGACGAACGAGTACTTAGACACGGTTATAGATTTCATACCGTCGATGAAAAATCTAAAATTCAAGTACATTCCTAGCTTCATCCGTACCACTAATCATGATGATTTTATGCTTAAATTTGTCCTACGCGAGACCGAGCGAGCCAAACGCGCTTCTGCTATCATTCTCAACACATTTGATGATCTCGATCACGATATCATCCACTCCATGAACTCCATTTTACCTCCGGTTTATCCGGTTGGACCGCTTCATCTCTTAGCTAACCGGGAGATTGAACAAGGCAGTGAACTTGGGAAGATGGGATCGAACTTATGGAAAGAGGAGACGGAATGTTTGGACTGGCTCGATACTAAGGCTCCAAACAGCGTTATTTACGTTAACTTTGGGAGCATAACGGTTATAACCGCGAGGCAGCTCGTTGAGTTTGCTTGGGGGTTGGCAGGGAGTGGGAAGGAGTTTTTATGGGTGATCCGACCGGACTTAGTAGCTGGAGAGGAAGCCATGGTTCCGCCGGAGTTTTTGACGGAGACGGCTAACCGGAGGATGTTGGCGGGTTGGTGTCCTCAGGAGAAAGTTATTAACCACCCGGCTGTAGGGGGTTTCTTGACGCATTGCGGGTGGAACTCGACGCTGGAGAGTCTCTGCGGCGGTGTTCCAGTGATATGTTGGCCGTTCTTTGCCGACCAGCAAACGAACTGTAAGTACTGTTGTGATGAGTGGGAGGTGGGGATGGAGATTGGGGGAGATGTGAAGAGGGAGGAGGTTGAAATGGTGATAAGAGAGTTGATGGATGGTGAAAAGGGAAAGAAAATGAGAGAGAAGGCCGGCGAGTGGCGGCGCTTGGCGGTGGCTGCCACTGAGCATAAGGATGGTTCCTCGGTTGTGAATTTTGAGAAAGTTGTTAAGGTTCTTTTGGGACAGAGATCAGAGGATTAAATAAAAACATAAAATGAACACTGAGATGTGTGTTGTAGTGATTACCCAATAAGTATTGTTTTTCTGTCTTGTGTTTCGGATGTTTGGCTATTGGATTGATGAATGTTCAACATCTATAACAATAAAGTTGGCTTGTCTCTCTCCTTATGAAGCCACATCATCTTTTAGAGTGGGGCAAATTGTGCCACCTGTCACCTATTCTACCGATTTTGTTGTGTTGATTTCACATATTCAAAGGGCCCTTATAGAAACTAACAAATCTATTGGGCTAAATTTTCTGAGTGATTTGCAGAGCCCACATTTTATAGGGTTTCTCCCTTTTGTTTTAAAGCAGCCGTCAACTTTGGTTCAAATTACACTGTCGTTTCAGTGACACTTTCGGGTAACAGCTGCAGCTATCATCATTCATTTGCCACATTAAAAAATTAGCGTTAAGTGTTTTACATCACTTCTCCCACTTTCTCAGATTCAATCAACTTCATCGTTCCTTCAAGGTTTCGTATCAAAGCTTCACCTATATATCTACGATGAACATGATCACCTCAACCAAATTGAATACTACTTTCTCTGTCAAGCACCCTCTCTATCCATGGGAACCTCTCACCTTCTGCTTGTCCATCTGGTGAGATTCTGGGAGGCGGGCAATGTCAAGAAAGGCGACGAGAGGGGTGTGGACATGCTCCTAGGACGAGAAGGTAACACCAGCAAAACCACTGTGTCTTATTAACATTTTATGCTTAACTTACAGAGCCGCCCTTAAAATCTAATTGTTTAACCTCTGAAACAGAGCTTTCTTTAGGACTTTCATTTAAGTGTCTTAAACCAGCTGGTAAAGTGCTCATCAACTACTTCTGTAGGAACCCGAAAGCTTCATCTCTTTAGTTTACAAAGTACATCAAACATAGAGGATATGATCTCCAAGATGTTCAAGCATATGTCCAGGTATGTTTTTTTAGTCAATGATATGTGTTTCAGTGTGTGTCAAAACCCTTTGTACTATAATCCATGTAACACAAAATCTTTGGTGTATATACTAAAAGACGCCAACTTTAACGGTGTGATCGCAGAAGACCGTATACGATCAGGTGAACCAATGAATCTAATATATACATTTTGGAAACCGAGTGTCACCATGTTTACCGTAGTTTTTTATTTGGTATATACAGTTTATGCAAGTTCAGGAACATGGTGGAGAAAGAAAATAAAGAATTCATCTTCAACTTCTCCAAGGTCATTATGTTTCATTCAGTTTAAAAAAAAAACGTATAAATGTTTAACAACATTTGAAGCTGTCTCTATTCATTTTTGGTTATATAAGTTATAACAAAGATTATATATCAAATAAACGCAGGAAGATTACGAGGACACTGTTGGATGAATATTTCAGCTAAAGCAGTCACTACACGAGTTCTTAAGGTTAAGAATCGGTAATAGTCGACCAGCTTCTTCTGGTACGATTACTGGACTGAGTGAGGGCCTGTATGGGATCTCTTGGGTCCTGCGGGATCAAGCCAACTTCGCATCCAGTAGAATGAAACTGTCTCAGTAGCAAGTTGGTACTTACTTCCCGTACGTTTTCTGAATACAGAAACTCTAATGGTAGTCCTTTCATCTACACAGTCTTCATCGGTGATGTGTATTTGTGGAGAGGTCCTGCTGGAATCTTTTTGAACAGATTCTCCTCCAAAATGACATGGGAACGTCTTAGACAAAATGCACATGTTGTTTCTTGGTACTACGGTTTGGTTCAAGCAAGAAATCCCAAGATGTTCTTTTTTCACATGGATGGCTATGTCACGTGACTCCCTTCTAGAGATAAGCTGTTGTCATGGGGTTTGACGGTCCCGGCAAGCTGTGTTCTATGTACGGATAGCACAGAATCTCATCTACATATGTTCTTTCACTGCCCTTTCGTTGGTTGATTGTGGAACAGATTCAGGAGAAACCACCTAGACCTCGGCCCATCATACTCGGTGGACTGCATGACTCATCACCGGCTAGTGCAAACATCTTCAAGGTGCTACTGCAACATATCACATATAATGTGTGGAGAGAACGTGATTGTACGATTTTCAGACAGATTTCCTCTTCTTCGGAGGTGGTTTTCAGGATAATTGATCGATCAATAAAGGACAAGCTTCTCTCCATTCCGGATACGTTGTCTACAGCTTCCTCTATGTTCGAGCTCTACTTCTGCGTCATTGGACCTTTCAGCTAAGGATGCTCACTCTCACTCTGTTTTTCATTTTCTTTGTTGTTAATATTGCTTTGTTTCTTCTCCTCTGTCCTCAAAATAGATAATAAAATGAGAGGGGATTCTGACTCGGTTTGACTCGGAACGAATCATGGGAACGAGTCTACTCGTCATGGTAGCAGAAGCCACATTGAGTATCATGTCATTGACTCAGGCACCTATTTATTTATGTTTCTTTCCAAGTGAGTCGGCGAGTTATTGAGCCTGAGTAGACGTGGTGGCGAATACAAACGGGATGGCCATGAAAGGTGGTGTGTCATTCTACCGAGTCTTCCCGGGTCTGAATTCGAGTTCGAGGAAGTATTACGAATATATATAATCAGGGGAAAATGAATGGCATGTCTCTGTCTCCTTCCAGTTCAATTAAATTGTATGGATACTTATTGAAGAAATTTGAATATTGATTCTAACAATCATGTGTTCCCGCTCATTGAAAAATGAATATTATTATAAATTTTATTAGAGATAGATATAAAATTATAAAACAAACGAGCATATATGAATCTGCAATCAATTTATTTATAAATAGTATTAGTCAGTAAAAATAGTTCTGCATTATTATAACTGCAGTTTAAAATTATATAAAAATTAGGTCATTTTATGTTGATTAGTAATTAAATTTTTATCATTTCAGAATTATTATAAAATATTAACTTGACTAATATTTCAGCTAAAAATTATAACTTAACAAAATGACATTAATTACAATTTATACAACTAAAACCATATAACTAAACAAATACAACAATCTAATGACGAAATGTCTTTTTTGTCGGTAATGCTGAAGCTTACTATGTTAAAAGCATTTTTCATAAAAATAATTCTAACTTATAAGTCAATAATCTCCAATTAGCAGCAGGGTGTTCGAATCTTTATCATTTAATTATGTGAAATAATCATGTTTAGAGGAATGGTAGATATAGGACATACTTAGAGTGGAAAAAATTAAAATCATGAGAAATCAATGTTAGAAATAAATCGATACATCTTTACACGGAATATAGATCAAGCATCTCCCATGTTACATAACAACCCTCCTCATAACAACAGTGTCCAAAATAACAATAACAGATCACCCAATAATATAAAGAATAGATGCAACTTATACTACTATTATAAGCAAATGCTAAGATTTTTGTGTTTCATATAAACCCTTCTCCCCCAAGTTTTTATATTTAATCAAGGAGTTTTCAACCAAATTCATTTATGTTTACAAATAAAATATCTACTACTCTGCTTCCAAAGAATATATACAATACCCGCAATAATCACATTAGGCATGGGCGTTCAGTTTTCAGTTCGGTTTTGATTTAGTTCTTTCAGTTTTTGGTTCTAGAGATATAGGAATCATTCGGTTATTTATGAAATTTGGTTTGGGTTCGGTTCGGTTATTTTGATTTTTGGTTTGGTTCAAATAACAATTATAAGAACCGGCTAATATCTAATAAAATTTTGGTTCCACTTTGGTTACGTTTCGGTTTCATTTTTTTGGTTAGTTTTGAACATTTGGGGGTAATATAACAGTTTTGGGGGGGGGGGGGGGGGGGGGGTTTGGATTGAAAATTGGGTAATTCGGATAAATTTTAATATTTTAGATATAACTATTTGGGTAATTCTGTTCTTTAGGGCAATTCATATAATTTTAAATATTTTGGATAAAAAATATTTGGGTAGTTCGATATATAAGTAATATTTTAGAATATTTATTAATTTAAAGACTAATATAATTAATATTATATATATATATATATATATATATATATATATATATATATATATTGTATTACAGATAGTCGGGGTACCCATTTGGTTCTCGGTTCGATTTTGATTTTTTGGTTATAAAAATATAGGAACCACTCAGTTATTTTTATCTTCGGTCTGGTTTCAGGTTTGTTTTTTTAGTTTAGTTTCGGTTCGGTTTTCGGATCTTGGTTTTTATGCCCAAGCCTAAATCACATCACATCAAGATCATCACCCAAAAACAAACATGTAAACCAAATGATTGAAAATAAGTACTCATCGATGTCTATGTCATTTTCCCAAATCACTGTTTACCCAGCCCCCAGAAAAAAAATAACACCAACATTGGAAAACCACCACACCACACCTCAAGTGAAAATGTTAATCTGCAATATAAATACTAAAATATTCTAAATATTAATAATTGTGTTACACAAGTATTAATATACAGACTATTGTTATACTTTCATGAGGGAGAAGAGTCCGCATTATTTTTTTATACCCATTGCATATAGATTATTGTTATACTTTCTAGATATTTATTTTATATAATTTGTTGGTGTTTTCTTTAAAAAACATAAAGTTCACTGCAATGAGACAACCCGGTCTAGGCATATAAACGAGAATCGAAAACCAAACCGGAATTGAACTAAGATAATACACTTAACATACCTAAAAATATTAATTGCATTTAGTTCAAAATTACCAAATATTCTAAAAATATTACATATAAATAAAACTACTCGAAAAATCGAATAACTGAATACTTTTTATCTGAAGTAATTAGAACTATCTAAATAACCTGAAAGAACCAAGAATTTTTAATTAGCCGATATTTATGCGAAAAATACAAAGAACTCCGATTTCCTGAATTATCCAAAATTCTCCAAAAAAAAGACCGAATTGGGATCTAAGTGAACCCAAAGTTTATTAGTTAGTTTTTACCATTGTTATCCAAAAGGAAAAAAAAAACAAAAAAATTAAACTTAAATTGATACATAACCGAACAGTTCCTATATCTTTAGAACTGAAAAAATAAAAACCGAAAAAGAAAAAAAAAATCTGAACCGAACAGAAAACCGAATGGCACAGAGGCAACCAAAGTGTTTCATGTGGTGTATGTGGTGTTTAGATAAATTGAAATACTTGAAAATATAATTGACTAAACCATACATCCATATTGTTAGTTTAGAATACAAAAAAAATGAAAATTTATAACAAAATATTACACATTATGTGATGCAATTGACAAATACCCTGCACGAAGCGCGGGCAAACCACTAGTTAGTAAAGAAGATACTGATTTGTATGTGATAATTTCTTGTTTTATAGTATTTATACATTGGTAATAAACATTAAATAACAAAAAAAAAAGATTAGGTTTGCTGATACATACAAATCTGATGGCACCCATAGGAACCTATATTCTGTTGCGTAAAAATTCTGACTTCAGCTTGTAAATAAACATGAGGATAATTAATAAATACCTTATTTATTATTTAAAGTTTTGAGATTTTTTTTTGAAAACTAGATTTTATATATGTAGTAAGTCATTTGTATCCAGATAAATCGACAAGTTTATGGCAAGTGTAATGATTTTTATAAGAGCAACCACATTAGTGAACCCCCCTTTGGGGTTCACAAAATTTTTTATTATTTTTTGGTGGGACCATGAATAGTATTCAACTCGGATCAAATGTGCTCTTCCATCAATGAATCTGAAGTTGGGGTTCATAGGAATAAAATAATATTTTTTCTTTTAAAATATTTTTTTTTTTAAAAAAATATATATTGAATAAAATAATATTTTTTAATTTTTTTTTTTTAAAAAAAATATATTGAATAAAATAATACTTTTTAATTTTTTTTAAAAAAAAAATATATTAAACATCCAACCCGGGCCTAACACGTGGCATGAACCCGTCTCACGCGGATTCAGCCGAGAGAACCGATCCACTATAATTAACTCATTTATGATTTATT
>CAJHQQ010005648.1:0-15210 GCA_905132885.1 Moricandia moricandioides
AAACCAACCAGAACCAGAAGATGCAGAACATCATGAGGGTTCTGAGAGTCATGATCAACATGGAGCAGAGGGAAACCAGGAGGACCATGAAGAAGAAGCTCAAACCGAAGAAACTGAAAGAAGTCAGGTGCAACCATTGAGAAGAAGCACTAGGATCAAACATGGACCAGAACATTGGAAACACACCAGAGTATATTTCATTGCCAATGCAGTTGCACACCCCAGCTCAAGCAATGTGCTCAGTGGCTCAGTATCCAGAAGAGCATCAAAACCTTTATGAGTAACTTAGATCAAGAATACATTCCCAAAACCTATGAAGAGGCAATGGAAGTAGATGGGTGGAGAGAATCAGTGGGAGAAGAGATCAATGCCATGATCAGAATGATACATGGTTTTAAACTGAAACTTCCAAAAGGCAAGAAAGCTGTGACAAGCAGGCTGCTCTTCACCATCAAGTACCTAGCCAATGGAAAACCAGAAAGAAAGAAGACAAGACTGGTTGCAAGGGGATTCACTCAAACATATGGGAAGATTATCTTGATACATTTGCACCAGTGGCAAAACTACACACCATCAGAATCATCCTCTCACTTGCAACCAATTTGGAGTGGGACTTGTGGCAAATGGATGTGAAGAATGCCTTCCTTCAAGGAGAACTAGAAGATGAAGTTTACATGCGGCCTCCCCCTGGTCTAGAAAGCATGGTTAAACCAGGAAATGTGTGGAGACTCAGGAAAGCTATCTATGGGCTGAAACAATCACCAAGAGCCTGGTACCACAAGCTAAGCACTACTCCTAAATGGTAAAGGGTTCAGTCGATCTGAGGCAGACCATACTCTATTCACTCTTACCAGCCAACAAGGTATAGTTGTCATCCTTGTGTATGTTGATGATATCATCATCACAGGGAGTGACAAAGAAGGTATTCAATCTACCAAAATGTACTTAAAATCTGTGTTTGACATTAAGGACTTAGGTGAACTAAAGTATTTTCTTGGAATTGAAGTTTGCCGATCTAAAGAAGGGCTCTTCTTATCTCAAAGAAAATACACACTTGATCTCTTGAATGGAGCAGGTATACTTGGAGAAAAACCAGCCAAGACCCCATTGGAAGATGCCTATAAGATCTTGCGTGAGGGGGAGTATGAAGACACACCATTTGATGATCCAAAGCAGTACAGAAGACTAGTGGGTAAGCTGATCTATCTAACCATAACTAGACCTGATATTTGCTTTTGCTGTGAATCAGGTGAGCCAGCATATGCAAGTGCCAAAGGTTCATCACTGGAAGATGGTGGAAAGAATTCTTAGATACCTCAGTGGAGCCCCTGGACAAGGTGTTTGGATGGGATGTAATGGCAACACAAAAGTGGTTGGATATTGTGATGCTGATTGGGCAGGAGACAGAATGATAGGAAATCAACTACTGGCTATTGTACCTTCATTGGAGGTAACCTGGTCACATGGAAAAGCAAGAAGCAAAAGGTGGTCTCATGTTCAAGTGCTGAAGCTGAATATAGAGCTATGAGGAAACTTACAAACGAGCTGGTTTGGATCAAAGGTCTACTCAAGGATCTAGGAATTGAGATTACTTCTCCAATCACAATGCATTGTGATAACCAGGCAGCCATACACATAGCCTCAAACTTAGTGTTTCATGAGAGGACAAAACACATTGAGGTGGATTGCCACAAGGTGAGGCAGATGGTGATCCAAGAAGTCATCCTACCATGCTACACAAGGAGTGAAGATCAGTTGGCTGACATCTTCACTAAAGCCGCAAGCACCAAGGTGTGTGAGTCCATTTATCCCAAACTTGGACTCATGGACATCACCAAGGCATGATCTCCTTAACCATGGGGATTCTACTCTTTTTCTTTAGTATGTTTTTGTCCCAAACAGGGTTTTGCATACTAAGGTTTTAATGAGGGAGTCTTCATGGTTTCCAAGCTTGATCATTGCATTGGATCAAGCTTGAGGGGGAGTATTGACCTTAGGAAATAAACAAGACAAAGAGATGAAGAAGATGAGCTTACTTGGGAGAGAGGTCAGTCCGTACACATGTACGGAATGACTTGATACACAAGTCATTCACCAGAGACCAAGAAGAGACTTGAGAGGCAAGGAACAACAAGACTGAACTCGCCAAGTTTGAATATTCAAATAGGAGAGAACCGGGAGGAAGCAAGAAGACAAGGGTGAGTTGTTTATAGTAAAAGTCACATGTGCAGCTGCACCCACTTGCAACCAGACCGTTCAGCACCTGTCCCTTTCTCTCTTCAGAGCCTCGACCAGAGCCACATTATTATATTCATTCCCTTTGTTTATTCAGTTTAGTACTGAAGGCAATTTGCCTATATATCTCGTGTACTCAGCTTATTCAGAAGCAAGGAATAAGAACTCCTTCCTATTCTCTTGTCTACAAACATCACTCTCTCCTCTCTCCTCTATTCTCACAATTCAAACTCTCCTCTCTCACCTTTGTTCTTCAGTGTTCTTCATCTTATTTATCACTAAACTTACACTTCTAAGTATTCACCTTTTGAGATTGTTTATGGGTTCAATCCCACCTCTCCTTTGGATATAATGCCTTTACCTGAGTGTGAAAGGTCAGTCTAGATGCAGGAAGAAAGCAGAGATGGTCCACGATCCATGAGAGGCTAGACATAAACATTGAGCATAAAACCAAGCTTTATGAGAAGCAAGCTACAAGGGGAGACGTGTGAGAACCTTTGAAGTTGGTGACCGAGCTTAGTTGCACCGAGGAAGGATAGGTTCCCCAAGAGAGAAGTCCAGCTGATGCCAGGGTTGATGACCCTTCGAGATCATCCACAAGATCATGACAATGCTCTCAAACTTGATCTCCAGGTAAGTATGATGTATCAAATAGCTTCAATGTCACTGACTTGGCTCCTTTTGCTGTATGAACCTGATTTGAGGCAAATCCTTTTCAAGAGGGAGGGGTGATGTGATCATGGCCGGATCACTACATTGGTTGCTCTCTTAACTGATAACAGGTTGGATGTGAAACTAGGCATGTAAAAAGCTTTAGAATCTTTTTCAAATAACCTAAGATCACCTATCCCTTTAATTGGTACTCTTTCTCCATTGGCTATCATAACATTTCCTAAGGCAGGAACAATGTTTTTAATCAAGTTTAGATCACTAATCATGTGGTTGACTAGCTCCTGAATCTATAACTAAGGGTTTTGTCAATCTAGAACCAGCTAAAGCATTCAAGGAGATACCACTATGTGAAGCATGTAAAGAGGTACCAAGTGTGTTACCAGAGTTGTCCTTGAGGATCTTGATGAGAGCCTCAATGTCAGATCGCTTGATGGCTTCATCTTGAGTGGTCCTCAAAGTTGAGCAGTTACTGGATGCTAAGGCCTTTCCCCCACCAGTTCCAGGTCCATTGGAGGGGCGCATGACTCCTGGAGTAGATGGTTCACCCATATCACCAGAGAAGTTGGCTCTTCCATCATTGTAAGGGGTCCTGAACTTCTGAGGTTTGAGGTGAGGATGGAGGAGCCAGCACTTGTCCTTTCCATGACCCTTCTTCTTGCAATGGTCACAAATCCACACCTTCTTGTCTTCAGCCTTAAAGTAACCTTTGTTTGCAACTCCTTCAGCTTGGTTTGCTAATACCAAGTCGCCTTTGCTTCCAAAGAGACCTACTGAGCCTTGTTCCTTTTGAATCTGGGCACACACCTCTTCAAGGGATGGAAGCTTCTCACTCCTTAGGATGTGCTTGATTAGGTCATTATAACCAGGATTGAGAGTGAACAGCAAAGCAAAGACC
This sequence comes from Moricandia moricandioides, assembly GCA_905132885.1. NCBI lineage: Eukaryota > Viridiplantae > Streptophyta > Magnoliopsida > Brassicales > Brassicaceae > Moricandia > Moricandia moricandioides. Next base: position 3,803 of record CAJHQQ010005648.1, read on the forward strand.
TTGTCTTGTTCTTTCCTCTCATTGAGCACATCAGGATCCACAGTAGCTGGTCTCAACATCTCCAGCTCTGCCCACAATGATCTGAACTTCCCAAAATGCTTAGAGAAGTCAGTGTCCTCTTGACTGAGATTGTTGATGGCTTTCTTGACCTCAAACACTCTACTTATGTTGGATATGTTGCCATATACCTTCTGGAGAGTGTCCCACAGCTCTTTGGAAGTTTCACAGTAGGAGTAAGCTTCCAAGATTAAGGCTTCAAGGCTGTTCTGAATGATAGATAGCACCATGAGGTCCTCCTGACCCCTCTTTCCATCTTCATCAGCAACAACCACCACTTCTTTGCCATCCTCTCCTAGGATGGTCTTCTTTGAGGTCTTGCCTTCAACAACATGTTCCCAGAGTCCTCTGCCTCCAAGAGCAGTCTTGGCAAGCCTTGACCACAGTAGATAGTTAGCTCCCTTAAGAGTAACTGGAATCACAACCATTTTTGAGTTTTCCATCAGAAACAGCAAGAACAGTTCAAGAACAGCAAGAAAAGACAAGGATTTTCGAAAATAATCAGAGTAATGAAAGAGATAAGCGGAATAGAAGAGAGAATAGTGAAGAGAATAGGTTTCAGGAGCTTATTTGGCTCTGATACCATATAAGTTTTAGAGATTCAGAGAGATTTTTGGAAGAACATGATGAACAAACTGAAGAACATGAGAGAGGGGAGCTTGATTTCATGGACAGAAGTATAGAGAGAGAGTAAAGTGTTTTCCTTGCTTGATTTAGGTTACATAGGCAGGATACTTTAAATAGAGTAAGCTAGACATAAGAATGAATAAACAATTGGTCTTCTGAAGATGCTCTGGCCTTCTGAAGATGCTCTGGCCTTCTGAAGATGCTCTGGTCTTCTGAAGATGCTCTGGACGTGCATGGACCACTCAGCTGGACAGAAAGGGACAGCTTCTTTGTTTCTTTCTTCCTTGGCAGATCATGTGACTTTGGTTTGTCACAAAGCTCCAACAGCTCCAGCAAGTTGTCTACACTTGTTTATATTATTCCAGAGGTTAGGGAGACCAGAGAAGATATTTAAATTCGTCCCCTTTCCTTTTCTTGCCTTCCAAGACACTCTTAGGGCAAGCTGTACGGACTGACTTGTAGGTCAAGTTGTACGAACAAGCTTGCATCCTAAGTTAACTTGAATTTGCCTCTCTCTCTTGTTCCTCATTGCCTTAACCTTATTATTCCTTCATGTCAACACTAAGAACATGATTCATTAACCTCATGAATGTACTAGGTGCATTGGTTAATCCAAATGGCATAACTAACCACTCATACAATCCATGCTTAGTCTTAAAGGCAGTTTTCCATTCATCTCCTTCTTTCATCCTAATCTGATGATAACCACTTTTTAAATCAATCTTAGAAAAGATGCAAGAACCATGTAATTCATCAAGCATATCATCTAGTCTAGGGATAGGGTGGCGATACTTCACTGTGATGTTGTTGATTGATCTACAATCAACACACATACGCCATGTACCATCCTTCTTAGGCACTAGGAGCACTGGTACAGCACATGGGCTCAAACTCTCTCGGATATAGCCCTTCTCCATGAGTTCCTCTACTTGTCTTTGCAACTCCTTGGTCTCAACCGGATTGCTTCTATATGCTGGACGGTTTGGAAGTGTAGATCCTGGCACAAAGTCTATCTGGTACTCAATCCCTCTCAATGGTGGTAAACCAATGGGATTGTCCTCTGGAAATACATCTTGAAACTCCTGCAAAAGAGAAACCATTTCACTCGGATACACCGGTGTAGAATCAGTTAAGTTCAATAGAGTCTCTTTAAACACAAGTAAGATAGCTGATTGTTTAGAGTTGAGAGTTCTTTTGATATCACCCATGTTAGCGTAGAAGTTTGGCTGCTTAGTTCCAGCCGGTTTTAGATCAATCTCCTTCTTCTTTTGGAGTTGAATCTGATCTTGTTGCACTTCTTTGGGTGTCAAGGGAACCAGAGTAGTCTTCTTGCCCTTGAACAGAAAGGAATGCTTGTTGGTGAAGCCATCATGGATCACACGTCTATCTGATTGCCATGGTCTTCCAAGAAGTATGTGACCGGCTTGCATAGGCAACACATCACACAAGACTTCATCTTCATATCTCCCAATGGCTAAGGGAATGAGAACTTGACTTGAAACCTTCATGGTGCCTTCTTCATTCAGCTATTGCAACTTATAAGGTTTGGGATGCTTTTGAACCTTCAATCCCAACTTCTGAACCATGGTTTCACTCGCAGCATTGACACAACTTCCTCCATCAACAATGAGGCTGCACACTTTTCCTTGGACCAAGCACCGGGTGTAGAAGAGGTTCTCACGCTGCTCTAGCTCCTCAGCCTTGTTTTGCAAGCTTAGAAGTCTTCTTGCTACTAAAAGCTTCCCCTGGACTGGTCCTTCTTCAAGCTCTTCCTCAGTGTCTTCTTGGTCAGACTCGGTGTTGTCATCCCCTGAGGTATACTCTCCATCTTCCAGTAAGAACATGACTCTCTTGTTGGTACACTCATTGGCATAGTGTCCTCTTCCTTGGCACTTGAAGCACTTGACATCACGAGCCCTGGAACTAGATGCTTCAACCTTGCCTTTGCCCTTGTCAAGAGCACTGATTGGTTTGGCCTCTTCTCTTGGATAGGACTTGTTGTCCTTCTGGAATGGTTTAGACTCCTTAGAATAAGGTGACTTCTCTTCCTTGTTGTTGTGTAACCGGTTAGAGCCATACTGATTGCGTGAGTGTCCCCTCCTCTTGAGTTGTTGCTCAACAAGAATAGCCTTGTGTAGCATCTCTTCAAGCTCCACATAATGTTGCATCTCAACATTATCTTGTATCTCTCGGTTTAAGCCACAAAGGAACCTTGACATGGTTGCTTCTCTATCCTCTGATATGTTGGCCCTCAACATGAGCAACTCCATCTCTTGGTAATACTCCTCCACTGATCTTGAACCTTGGGTAAGCTTCCTCAGCCGGTGGTGCAAGTCTCTAAGGTAATGGCTTGGAACAAATCTCTTGCGCATGATTGACTTCATCTCTGTCCAAGTTTCAACCGGTTCCTCTCCATTCCTTCTACGAGTTGTGAGGTACTGATCCCACCAACTCAAAGCATAGTCATAGAATTCAGTGGCAGCAATCTGAATCTTCTTGTGGTTGGTGTATTGCTTGCACTGAAAGACTAGCTCAATCTTCTTCTCCCACTCAAGATAGGCATCCGGATCAGCCTTGCCATGGAATGGGGGTATTTTGATCTTCAAACCAGCAAGATCATCTCCTTGGTTCACTCTTCTCTCTTGGGCACGCCTAGGTCTTCTTGAGGATGAGCTGAGGTGATCATACTCTTCATCAGTCTCCTCATAACCATCATGTTCTTGGCGAGTTGTTTGGCGAGTTGCTTGGTGAGCTGCTTGTGGTCTCTCTTCTCTTCTAGTCTCTTGGTTTGGTAAGTGACTAGTAGCTCTCCTGATGTCTTCTCTCAGCTCTCTTCTGATGTCACTGAGGCTGGTCCTCATCATCTCGGTCATGGTTGCAATCATGTTTTGATTGAGTTGAGCCGACATAGCTTCCATGAGGAGTTTGTTCTTCCGGACGAGTTCAGCTTCTTCTTCAGACTCGGACACCATTGTTCCTGCTTAAAGACAAACAAGACAACCAGTAAAGGGTTCTAGGGAAGAAGACAAGCAAAAAGGAAAAGAAAAACAAGCAAAAAGGAAAAGCAAACAAGCTTGTCTCGCAAGACAACAAGTAAAAAGGAAATCGGCTAAGTGAAAAGGAAATCGATTTCAAGCAAAATGGAAAAGCTTCTAAACTTTTTCCTAAACTCTTCTAAGGTGTTCTAGCAACCTAACAATCCTAGTATGCTCGTGTTCAAGGTGTTAAACAAGTTAAAGCAATGCACAAAACAATCGACAAGGATGATGCATGCGGCTAGGGTTACTCTCTCTCTAGGGTTTCCGAAAAAACCAAAAAGGAAAGTCCTATAATCTTTGTCTAAAACTCTTATGCAAATCGAGCAGCCCTAGTTTAGATGAGTTCTACTGCTTATTCAAAAGATAAAGATGAAACACGGATTGAACAAACAAAAGAAACAAGAAAACAAAGGATAGCGAGTACTTCCCAACCAAAGTTGCTCTGATACCACTTGATGCGTCCCTAGGATGCTCTTTGGTTGATGGGAATGGATAGATCCTTGCAAGAACGAATCAAAGACTCAAGTTCTTCAAGGCGTGTGGATTGAATGGTGACACAAGAGGGATGAATGATCTCTTGATACTCCTAGATGAATGATTTGGATATGACACACCAAACTAAACACCCTTAAGTCTCTGGATATGACACACCAGAACTCGGCACACTTCTTTTAGAGAGAGAGAGCCGTATAAGATGAATGATACTTGTATTGAAAAGGTTGGATGATTACAAAAGGGTGTAGAGAACCCTTTAAATAAGAAACCAGAGACAAATCCTCTAGGGTTTCGACATGAATCAAAAAAGGAAAGAACTAAAACTATAGTCTATAAGTTTAAAATGAAATAAAATGCAACTTCTATTAGTCTTGGACCGAGAATAGCACTTAGGTGATGTGTAGACAAGTTGTGGCCTCGTTAAAAACCTTCCTCCTGGAAAACCTCGTGGGACAAAACCAAAAGCAAGGAAAAGAGCACGCACCCCATGTCTTGCCTAGACACTAACTCAGTTTGGTGTAGAGATGGCTTGAATGGTGATCAAGACATCTCGGATCAAACCTTGTCCAAGACCTTCTAGTTGTGGATGTGAAGTGAGTAATCCAACAACATTCTCCTTAAGCTTCTTGACTCTGGAACGAGTCATGGGACCTTCAGGAATGGCTAGAGCATCCTCACCAAGTGGTTGATGCATTGTGGCTTCATGTAGCTCATCTAGACTCTCCTTGTCCTCCTTAGTAATCCGGTCCATGATCACATCAATAGGAGTTATGATGAAGAAGTTATCCCACTTTTAATCGAAGTGATTCCAGTTTGTCCTGTTTGGAGATTTGGGAATTTATTCTTGATACTAATAAAACCAGAATGAATCACGATGTAAGAAGATTGATTTGGACTCATTAATCAGTGTGGAATCACCATGAAGTTGAATCAATATCATTGGAGTTATGATGAAGAAGTTATCCCACTTTTAACCGAAGTGATTCCAGTTTGCCCTGTTTGGATATTTGGGAATTTATTCTTGATACTAATAAAACCAGAATGAATCACGATGTAAGAAACTTGATCTGGACTCATAAATCAGTTTACAATCATCCTGATGTTGAATCAATATCATTGGACTTATGATGAAGAAGTTATCCCACTTTTAACCGAAGTGATTCCAGTTTGCCCTGTTTGGAGATTTGGGAATTTATTCTTGATACTAATAAAACCAGAATGAATCACGATGTAATAAACTTGATCTGGACTCATAAATCAGTATAGAATCATCCTGAAGTTGAATCAATATCATTGGACTTATGATGAAGAAGTTATGCCACTTTTAACCGAAGTGATTCCAGTTTGCACTTTTTTGAGATTTGGGAATTTATTCTTGATAATAATAAAACCAGAATGAATCACGATGTAAGGAGCTTGATTTGGACTCATAAATCAGTGTCCAATCACCCTGAAGTTGACTCAAGATCATAGGAGTTATGATGAAGAAGTTATCCCAATTTTAACCGAAGTGATCCGAGTTTGCCCTGTTTGGAGATTTGGGAATTTATTCTTGATACTAATAAAACCAGAATGAATCACGATGTAAGAAGCTTGATTTGGACTCATTAATCAGCGTAGAATCACCCTGAAGTTGAATCAATATCATTGGAGTTATGATGAAGAAGTTATCCCACTTTTAACCGAAGTGATTCCAGTTTGCCCTGTTTGGAGATTTGGCAATTTCTTCTTGATACAAATAAAACCAGAATGAATCACGATGTAAGAAGCTTGATTTGGACTCATAAATCAGTGTAGAATCATCCTGAAGTTGAATTTGAATCAATATCATTGGAGTTATGATGAAGAAGTTATCCCACTTTTAACCGAAGTGATTCCAGTTTGCCCTGTTTGGAGATTTGGCAATTTCTTCTTGATACAAATAAAACCAGAATGAATCACGATGTAAGAAACTTGATCTGGACTCATAAATCAGTTTAGAATCATTCCGAAGTTGAATCAATATCATTGGACTTATGATGAAGAAGTTATCCCACTTTTAACCGAAGTGATTTAAGTTTGCCCTGTTTGGAGATTTGGGAATTTATTCTTGATACTAATAAAACCAGAATGAATCACGATGTAAGAATCTTGATTTGGACTCATTAATCAGTGTAGAATCACCCTGAAGTTGAATCAATATCATTGGAGTTATGATGAAGAAGATATCCCACTTTTAACCGAAATGATTCCAGTTTGTCCTGTTTGGAGATTTGGCAATTTATTCTTGATACTAATAAAACCAGAATGAATCACGATGTAAGAAGGTTGATTTGGACTCATTAATCAGTGTTGAATCACCCTGAAGTTGAATCAATATCATTGGAGTTATGATGAAGAAGTTATCCCACTTTTAACCGAAGTGATTCCAGTTTGCCCTGTTTGGAGATTTGGCAATTTCTTCTTGATACAAATAAAACCAGAATGAATCACGATGTAAGAAACTTGATCTGGACTCATAAATCAGTTTATAATCATTCCGAAGTTGAATCAATATCATTGGACTTATGATGAAGAAGTTATCCCACTTTTAACCGAAGTGATTCCAGTTTGCCCTGTTTGGAGATTTGGGAATTTATTCTTGATACTAATAAAACCAGAATGAATCACGATGTAAGAAGATTGATTTGGACTCATTAATCAGTGTGGAATCACCATGAAGTTGAATCAATATCATTGGAGTTATGATGAAGAAGTTATCCCACTTTTAACCGAAGTGATTCCAGTTTGCCCTGTTTGGAGATTTGGGAATTTATTCTTGATACTAATAAAACCAGAATGAATCATGATGTAAGAAACTTGATCTGGACTCATAAATCAGTTTACAATCATCCTGATGTTGAATCAATATCATTGGACTTATGATGAAGAAGTTATCCCACTTTTAACCGAAGTGATTCCAGTTTGCCCTGTTTGGAGATTTGGGAATTTATTCTTGATACTAATAAAACCAGAATGAATCACGATGTAATAAACTTGATCTGGACTCATAAATCAGTTTAGAATCATCCTGAAGTTGAATCAATATCATTGGACTTATGATGAAGAAGTTATCCCACTTTTAACCGAAGTGATTCCAGTTTGCACTTTTTTGAGATTTGGGAATTTATTCTTGATAATAATAAAACCAGAATGAATCACGATGTAAGGAGCTTGATTTGGACTCATAAATCAGTTTCCAATCACCCTGAAGTTGACTCAAGATCATAGGAGTTATGATGAAGAAGTTATCCCACTTTTAACCAAAGTGATCCCAGTTTGCCCTGTTTGGAGATTTGGGAATTTATTCTTGATACTAATAAAACCAGAATGAATCACGATGTAAGAAGCTTGATTTGGACTCATTAATCAGTGTAGAATTACCCTGAAGTTGAATCAATATCATTGGAGTTATGATGAAGAAGTTATCCCACTTTTAACCGAAGTGATTCCAGTTTGTCCTGTTTGGAGATTTGGCAATTTCTTCTTGATACAAATAAAACCATAATGAATCACGATGTAAGAAGCTTGATTTGGACTCATAAATCAGTGTAGAATCATCCTGAAGTTGAAGTTGAATCAATATCATTGGAGTTATGATGAAGAAGTTATCCCACTTTTAACCGAAGTGATTCCAGTTTGCCATGTTTGGAGATTTGGCAATTTCTTCTTGATACAAATAAAACCAGAATGAATCACGATGTAAGAAACTTGATCTGGACTCATAAATTAGTTTAGAATCATCCCGAAGTTGAATCAATATCATTGGAGTTATGATGAAGAAGTTATTCCACTTTTAACCGAAGTGATTTAAGTTTGCCCTGTTTGGAGATTTGGGAATTTATTCTTGATACTAATAAAACCAGAATGAATCACGATGTAAGAATCTTGATTTGGACTCATTAATCAGTGTAGAATCACCCTGAAGTTGAATCAATATCATTGGAGTTATGATGAAGAAGATATCCCACTTTTAACCGAAATGATTCCAGTTTGTCCTGTTTGGAGATTTGGCAATTTATTCTTGATACTAATAAAACCAGAATGAATCACGATGTAAGAAACTTTATTTGGACTCATTAATCAGTGTTGAATCACCCTGAAGTTGAATCAATATCATTAGAGTTATGATGAAGAAGTTATCCCACTTTTAACCGAAGTGATTCCAGTTTGCCCTGTTTGGAGATTTGGCAATTTCTTCTTGATACAAATAAAACCAGAATGAATCACGATGTAAGAAACTTGATCTGGACTCATAAATCAGTTTAGAATCATTCCGAAGTTGAATCAATATCATTGGACTTATGATGAAGAAGTTATCCCACTTTTAACCGAAGTGATTTCAGTTTGCCCTTTTTAGAGATTTGGGAATTTATTCTTGATACTAATAAAACCAGAATGAATCACGATGTAAGAATCTTGATTTGGACTCATTAATCAGTGTAGAATCACCCTGAAGTTGAATCAATATCATTGGAGTTATGATGAAGAAGTTATCCCACTTTTAACCGAAATGATTCCAGTTTGTCCTGTTTGGAGATTTGGCAATTTATTCTTGATACTAATAAAACCAGAATGAATCACGATGTAAGAAGCTTGATTTGGATTCGTAAATCAGTGTCGAATCACCCTGAAGTTGACTCAAGATCATAGGCGCTAAGATCCATAAGTAGCTGTTAGTCAATCATACAGGTCAGACTACCGTGCTACATACCACCTGACCATATGTGCCCCCAGAAGAATCATTTCTTCCCTGTCACCCTGCCTACTCATACCGTAGTCTCTACAAATCGCCATCTCCTCACGCGTGTCCACTTGAAATACTGAGGGTCGTACGTTGATCCGCTTCTCGCGGCGATATCAAGGATCTCAGTACGCGTATCCTCTTCCCTAAGCGCATAGCCAAAACATGACCTTTTCTATCATGCCGTTCACCAGGGTGATTCACATAACCGCGCTCCGCTGGATATCACCTTATCGCATTGAGTAGAGCGAGAAACTCCTCTAGCTCCCGCTAGCTGATCCAAGAAGAGCATATTGAGTCCGATCACTCGCACAATCCAGTCTACTCTGCGCTCATCTGGGCGAGACATGTGTGAGAGCGCTACGGATACCATGTATAAACGAATTATTGTTATCTCAACTTGCTTGTTTGGTTCCTTGAAACCAGCACCATAAATAGAGTAGACAATATCTAGGATTAATACATAAACAAAGAGAAACATAATAACTTAATAAACAATGCGGAACAGTCCAAACTGTCTTGGGCAGGACCACCAGGACTGAGGCAAAGACGAGGACTGTCGTGGGCTAGGACCACCAGATCTGGAGCAAGCTAGGGACTGTCTTGGCAGGACAGACATGAGCCGTCAGACTGAGTCTTGGGCAGGACTCACCCAGACTGATGCTCAGGACCACACGCACTGAAAGTGACCCTCTACCCAACAGTTGTCTGGGCAATTTGACTTAGTTCACATGTGAACCAGCCTTCCTCCACGTTCCTTTTGTTCATGGCAAGCTCAGGTAAGTCTTCTCTTGGCTCTTATTCTCGTCCAACTCTCCACTTCCGTTTGCTTGCGCAAGTCAGCTTGGACTCACTTAGGTTGTTACGGACAGCCTTAAGACTTCAACGTTACTCTTGAATCTTGTTTAATCCACCAATTGATTTCCTCTTGCTTCTTATGCCTTTTGTCTGCATCTCAACACTCCCGCTCAAGCTTGTACCATGAGAGACCTAGTCAATGCATCCATTGGAAATCATGAGCATTCTCTCGCATCTTAAACACCTCTTAGCTTAGAGAACAAACCACTTTGGAGAAAACTAAGCGCAGGATAAGAATGCTGGAGGGACAGTGTATGGGTGGAACTACCAAATAGAGTAACCTTCTAGTGGACTTATAAGAGTGATCAGTGAGAGAGCCGATTATCCATGAGTCCAAGCGTGTTGAGATGATTGAACTCACAGACCGATTTGTGCTCTGCTGCTTTGGTGAAGACTATCGCTCCAACTGGTCTTCACTTTCTAGCAGTGTAGCAAGAGCACACTATACTATTTGCTGCTCCACAGCTTGTCTAACTTTATGACAATCACCTCAATGTCGCTTACGTCCTCTACATCGAGATTACACTGTTGGATGGTCTATATGGTGTATATGAGCAGCTCGTTTGTCACAGTAAGCTATGGTGATCGGGGAGTTGTTAGTCTCAATCCCCAAGTCTCTTAGCAGGTTTCTGATCAGGTATAGCTCCTAGTAATAGCTTTTCTCATTGCTCTATAGTTCTGCCTAATCAGCACTTGAAGCATGAGTACTATCTCTCTGCTTCTTGCTCTATCAGTGGCACTATAATTTCACTGCTCCAATACAAAGTACCATAGCTGTTCGTCAGACCTCCTGTCCACTCTATCACCAGCCCAATCTGCATCTACAGTACCAGCCACAATTTGCTCGTGTGCTTCCACTTGCTATGCCATCACATCGACCTTGTACACAGTAGAATGCTTCCCTCTCTCGCGATATGGTATCTCAAGATCCTTCCATCCATGCTTCAGCTGATGACTTTACGTATTGCATGCTGTTGACTGACTTGCGTTCACAGCAAAACACACATCTGTCGAGTACTGGAGTCATGTCAGGTATACTGAGCTATTCCTCACCATCCTCTGTGTACTTCTTCTAACATCTTCACAAATGGGGTATCCTCATACTCCCTCTCGCTAATACCTTGCTAGCCTTCTCTCCCAATGGTGTCCTGGCCTGGTTATATTCCCATCCATTAGGGTATGTATCCTGACCTCACATTTAAAGATCAAGTGTTGTCACTTCCTTGTGGTGTAGAGTAGAGAGCCCTCCTTTATAGGATCGGCATATTTCAAGCCCTAGGAAGTACTTCAACGCTCTCCCAAATCTTTGATGTCAATAATGCTAGATTTAAGAAAAGTCTTAGCTGACGAGGATCAGCCTATCCTTGTCACTACAGTGATGATAACTGTCATCTACATTAAATGAGAATGACATATAATCCCTTGGAGTGCTGGTCAGTGTGCAGCAGGAGCGTGATCAGCCTCTGATTGACAACTCTCTATACCATTTAGAGTTGAGCTTAACCTATGGTACCAGGCTCTTGGATGATTGCTTCAGCATAGATAGCCTTCTTTAGCCTCAATACATTTCC
>CAJHQQ010005649.1:0-15208 GCA_905132885.1 Moricandia moricandioides
TCTTGATACTAATAAAACCAGAATCATCCTGAAGATTGAATCAATATCATTGGACTTATGATGAAGAAGTTATCCCAGTTTTAATCGAAGTGATTCCAGTTTGCCCTGTTTGGAGAGTTGGCAATTTCTTCTTGATACTAATAAAACCAGAATGAATCACGATGTAAGAAGCTTGATTTGGACTCATAAATCAAGGTAGAATCACCCTGAAGTTAAATCAAGATCATAGGAGTTATGATGAAGAAGTTATCCCAGTTTTAACCAAAGTGAATCCAGTTTACCCTGTTTGGAGATTTGGCAATTTCTTCTTGATACTAATAAAACGAGAATGAATCACCATGTAAGAAGCTTGATTTGGACTCATAAATCAGAGTAGAATCACCCTGAAGTTGAATCAAGATCATAGGAGTTATGATGAAGAAGTTATCCCACTTTTAATCGAAGTGATTTCATTTTGCCCTGTTTGGAGAGTTGGCAATTTCTTCTTGATACTAATAAAACCAGAATGAATCACGATGAAAAAAGCTTGATTTGGACTCATAAATCAGTGTAGAATCACCCTGAAGTTTAATCAAGATCATAGGAGTTATGATGAAGAAGTTATCCCACTTTCAATCGAAGTAATTCCAGTTTGCCCTGTTTGGAGAGTTGGCAATTTCTTCTTGATACTAATAAAACCAGAACGAATCACGATGTAAGAAGATTGATTTGGACTCATAAATAAGTTTAGAATCACCATGAAATTGAATCAAGGTCATAAGGAGTTATGATGAAGAAGTTATCCCACTTTTACACCAAAAGTGACTCCAATTTACCTTGTTTGGAGATTGGTAATTTATTCTTGATTCTAATCAAACCAGAATGAATCAAGATGTAAGAAGCTTGATTTGGACTCATAAATCAGTGCAGAATCATCCAGAAGTTAAATCAAGATCATTGGAGTTATGATGAAGAAGTTATCCCAGTTTTAATCGAAGTGATTCTAGTTTGCCCTGTTTGGAGAGTTTGCAATTTCTTCTTGATACTAATAAAACAAGAATGAATCACAGTGTAAGAAGCTTGATTTGGACTCATAAATCAGTGTAGAATCACCCTGAAGTTGAATCAAGATCATAAGAGTTATGATGAAGAAGTTATCCCAGTTTTAATCGAAGTGATTCCAGTTTGTCCTGTTTGGAGAGTTGGCAATTTCTTCTTTATACTAATAAAACCAGAATGAATCACGATGTAAGAAGCTTGATTTGGACTCATAAATCAGTGTAGAATCACCCTGAAGTTGAATCAAGATCATAGGAGTTATGATGAAGAAGTTATCCCACTTTTAATCGAAGTGATTCCAGTTTGCCCTGTTTGGAGAGTTGGCAATTTCTTCTTGATACTAATAAAACCAGAATGAATCACGATGTAAGAAGCTTGATTTGGACTCATAAATCAGTGTAGAATCACCCTGAAGTTTAATCAAGATCATAGGAGTTATGATGAAGAAGTTATCCCACTTTTAATCGAAGTGATTCCAGTTTGCCCTGTTTGGAGAGTTGGCAATTTCTTCTTGATACTAATAAAAACAGAAAGAATCACGATGCAAGAAGCTTGATTTGGACTCATAAATAAGTTTAGAATCACCCTGAAATTGAATCATGATCATAGGAGTTATGATGAAGAAGTTATCCCACTTTTAACCAAAGTGACTCCAATTTACCTTGTTTGGAGATTTGGCAATTTCTTCTTGATTCTAATCAAACCAGAATGAATCAAGATGTAAGAAGCTTGATTTGGACTCATAAATCACAGAATCATCCTGATATTGAATCAATATCATTGGACTTATGATGAAGAAGTTATCTCAGTTTTATTCGAAGTGATTCCAGTTTGCCCTTTTTGGAGAGTTTGCAATTTCTTCTTGATACAAATAAAACCAGAATGAATCACGATGTAAGAAGCTTGATTTGGACTCATAAATCAGTGTAAAATCACCCTGAAGTTGAATCAAGATCATAGGAGTTATGATGAAGAAGTTATCCCACTTTTAACCGAAGTGATTCCAGTTTGCCCTGTTTGGAGATTTGGTAATTTCTTGTTGATACTAATAAAACCAGAATGAATCACGATGTAAGAAGCTTGATTTGGACTCATAAATCAATGTAGAATCACCCTGAAGTTGAATCAAGATCATAGGAGTTATGATAAAAAAGTTATCCCACTTTTAATCAAAGTGATTCCAGTTTGCCCTGTTTGGAGAGTTGGCAATTTTTTCTTGATACTAATAAAACCAGAACGAATCACGATGTAAGAAGCTTGATTTGGACTCATAAATAAGTATAGAATCACCCTGAAATTGAATCAAGATCATAGGAGTTATGATGAAGAAGTTATCCCACTATTAACCGAAGTTACTCCAATTTACCTTGTTTGGAGATTTGGCAATTTCTTCTTGATTATAATCAAACCAGAATGAATCAAGATGTAAGAAGCTTGATTTGGACTCATAAATCAGTGCAGAATCATCCTGAAGTAGAATCAATATCATTGGACTTAAGATGAAGAAGTTATCCCACTTTTAATCAAAGTGATTCCAATTTGCCCTGTTTGGAGAGTTCGCAATTTCTTCTTGATACTAATAAAACCAGAATGAATCACGATGTAAGAAGCTTGATTTGGACTCATAGATCATTGTAGAATCACCCTGAAGTTGAATCAAGATCATAGGAGTTATGATGAAGAAGTTATCCCACTTTTAACCGACGTGAATCCAGTTTACCCTGTTTGGTGATTTGGCAATTTCTTCTTGATACTAAAAAAACCAGAATGAATCACGATGTAAGAAGCTTGATTTGGACTCATAAATCAGTGTAGAATCACCCTGAAGTTGAATCAAGATCATAGGAGTTATGATAAAGAAGTTATCCCGTTTTTAATCGAAGTGATTCCAGGTTGCCCTGTTTGGAGAGTTGGCAATTTCTTCTTGATACTAATAAAACCAGAATGAATCACGATGTAAGAAGCTTGATTTGGAATCATAAATCAGTGTAGAATAACCCTGAAGTTTAATCAAGATCATAGGAGTTATGATGAAGAAGTTATCCCACTTTTAATCGAAGTGATTCCAGTTTGCCCTGTTTGGAGAGTTGGCAATTTCTTCTTGATACTAATAAAACCAGAAAGAATCACGATGCAAGAAGCTTGATTTGGACTCATAAATAAGTTTAGAATCACCCTGAAATTGAATCAAGATCATAGGAGTAATGATGAAGAAGTTATCCCACTTTTAACCAAAGTGACTCCAATTTACCTTGTTTGGAGATTTCGCAATTTCTTCTTGATTCTAATCAAACCAGAATGATTCAAGATGTAAGAAGCTTTATTTGGACTCATAAATCAGTGCAGAATCATCCTGAAGTTGAATCAATATCATTGGACTTATGATGAAGAAGTTATCCCAGTTTTAATCGAAGTGATTCCAGTTTGCCCTTTTTGGAGAGTTTGCAATTTCTTCTTGATACTAATAAAACCAGAATGAATCACGATGTAAGAAGCTTGATTTGGACTCATAAATCAGTGTAGAATCACCCTGAAGTTGAATCAAGATCATAGGAGTTATGATGAAGAAGTTATCCCACTTTTAACCGAAGTGATTCCAGCTTGCCCTATTTGGAGATTTGGTAATTTCTTGTTGATACTAATAAAACAAGAATGAATCGAGATGTAAGAAGCTTGATTTGGACTCATAAATCAATGTAGAATCACCCTGAAGTTGAATCAAGATCATAGGAGTTATGATGAAAAAGTTATCCCACTTTTAATCAAAGTGATTCCAGTTTGCCCTGTTTGGAGAGTTGGCAATTTTTTCTTGATACTAATAAAACCAGAACGAATCACGATGTAAGAAACTTGATTTGGACTCATAAATAAGTTTAGAATCACCCTGAAATTAAATCAAGATCATAGGGGTTATGATAAAGAAGTTATCCCACTTTTAACCGAAGTGACTCCAATTTACCTTGTTTGGAGAATTGGCAATTTCTTCTTGATTATAATCAAACCAGAATGAATCAAGATGTAAGAAGCTTGATTTGGACTCATAAATCAGTGCAGAATCATCCTGAAGTAGAATCAATATCATTGGACTTAAGATAAAGAAGTTATCCCACTTTTAATCAAAGTGATTCCAGTTTGCCCTGTTTGGAGAGTTCGCAATTTCTTCTTGATACTAATAAAACCAGAATGAATCACGATGTAAGAAGCTTGATTTGGACTCATAGATCATTGTAGAATCACCCTGAAGTTGAATCAAGATCATAGGAGTTATGATGAAGAAGTTATCCCACTTTTAATCGAAGTGATTCCAGTTTGCCCTGTTTGGAGAGTTGACAATTTCTTCTTGATACTAATAAAACCAGAATCAATATCAGTTTAGAATCACCCTGAAGTTGAATCAATATCATAGGAGTTATGATGAAGAAGTTATCCCACTTTTAACCGAAGTGATTCCAGTTTACCCTCTTTGGAGATTTGGCAATTTCTTCTTGATACTAATAAAACTAGAATGAATCTGATCCGTCCCTAGGATGCTCTTTGGTTGATGGGAATAGATAGATCCCTGCAAGAACGAATCAGAGACTCAAGTCCTTCAAGGCGTGTGGATTGAATGGTGACACAAGAGGGATGGATGATCTCTTGATACTCCTAGATGAATAACTTGGATATGACACACCAAATTAGACACCCTTAGGTCTCTGGATACTACACACCAGACTCGACACACTTTCTAGAGAGAGAGCCGTCAAGGAGAAAGAAACTTGTTTATTAAAAAGCTGGATGATTACAAGAGGGTGTAGAGACCTCTTTAAATAAGAAACCAGAGACATACCCTCTAGGGTTTCGACAATGACCAAAAAAGGAAACTAGAGTTTAACATAAGCTTTTAAATGAAATGAAATAAAAATGTAACTTCTATAGTCTTGGACCGAGATAGGACTTAGGTGATGTGAAGACAAGTTGTGGCCTCGTTAAAAACCTCCCTCCGGAAAACCTCGTGGGACAAAACCAAAAGCAAGGAAAAGAGCACACACCCCATGTCTTGCCTAGACACTAACTCAGCTTGATGTAGAGATGGCTTGAATGGTGATCAAGACATCTCGGATCAGACCTTTTCCAAGACTTTGTTGTTGTGGATGTGAAGTGAGTAATCCAACAACATTCTCTTTAAGCTTCTTGACTCTGGAACGAGTCATGGGACCTTCAGGAATGGCTATAGCATCATCACCAAGTTGTTGGTGCAATGTGGCTTCATGTGGCTCATCTAGACTCTCCTTGTTCTCCTTAGTGATCCGGTCCATGATCACATCAAATGCACTCTTAAATGTTGCATCCTCAAGCTCTTCAGGTTCAGGTTCGTGCTTCCATTCTTTGGTGCTTTCAATGATCACATCATCCCCTCCCTCTTCAAAAAGATTTGTCCTCAAATCTGTTTTATCTGCAATAGAGGGGACCAAGTCAGTAACATCAAAGTTTAAAATCAGATTACACTTACCTTGCAAGCCTCTTTGATAGGCATTGTTGCTGACTGGTTTGGATATGTAGAAGGCATTAATCCATTTAGTTCCTGATTCATTACTCAAACCTGATATATTGAAACAAAACAAGTTAGCACATGAAAGTTTATCAAAGAGTAATAATCTTATCCCAAATTGGTTTTTGCTCGGTTTTGGCTTGTGTGCTGCATCTGATGGTGCTTCTTTGATGAGGATGAATCCAGTGACGTCTTGGTGCTTATCCTGATCCAAATCAGGTGGCTTGAACCGCTTGTCTTCCACATGCTTGTTCTTTCTTCTTGTATGCTTCCAAGCTTCATCATAATCTGCACATGGCTCTTTTGACAAAAACAAGTGCATCATATCTGTGTAATTGATAAAAGAACTCTTGAAAACATGATCACTTACCTTAGCATGCTCACCTGGTCGCCATATATAGGATTGAGATGTTTTAAACTCAGAAAAATTCAAAGTTAGCCAATACAGGATCACCCGATTTGTAGAACCCATAACTCTTTCATCTGAGAAGATTTGGACTTGATTCCAAATCGATGTGAGACCCTGATGAGTTAAGTTTCCATGGCAGTCGAGTTTGATGGTTAATTCCTTGTGGTTGTTGAGATATGACCCTCGGACTGTTCCTATGTCAAAGCTGGCGGCTAGACAGTTTCCAAGGTTTGATTGTTGCATCATCAACTTAGCCAACAACCCATTCTTGATACTCTGTCATTATTATAGCTTCTCTTTTCGAAAATGGTAGATCTCAAAACTGTTTGACCTGTACCCACAGCAAGCAAATCAGGCTTCATGTTTTTCTTTGAGTTTAGATAGTTACCCCGGGTTGGTTTCTTTGGAGATTGTTGTAGACTAAGTTTATCTGGTGGTTTCTCTTTGATTTGAGAAGAAAACATGAGTTCTTCTCCTGCTCCAGTAATCACTTCACCATTCACTCTAGTGAATTCTTCATCTCCAATTACATTTTGATAATCTTTGCATTGGTACTGAAGTTGCTGCATATCTGGTGGCTTCCATATCTTGATATGGTCAAGATGCAAGTCTTTTTGATCAACTTCAAACTCCTTATGACCTGCATTGACACCTTTTGGCATAGACAAGTGCATTATACAAGCATTGGGAACCAACAAGTTAGATTGAATTAAACTATCACTGATTTTTGATATTTCAGTTTTCTCTCCTAGTGATGTTCCATTCAAAGTTTTCTTAGATGGACAATCAGCAGCAAAATGTTCACGCTTATGACATCTATAATAAGTTGGGTTCTTGGGTTTAATAAGGTCAGAAGACTTACCTTGGCTTGATGTGTGCTTGCTACAGACCAGAATGGGGGTCGTCCTGATGGTGGATGGATGGGCAAATCGGATCGACCAAGAGATGATCGATTTATCGATATTGCTGGAATCTACCTTGCAAACCTGAAACAAATGGAAAAAAAATGAGATAAGGTTTATGCAATGAAATAAACAATGAAAATAAGCAAATAAAAAGGATAGATAGGATGGAATTAGGCTGCTGGATGTGTATCACTCTCAGCCTAATCAAAAGATGATCGATATGGAATGAGATGGTGCTTTGCTTGCTGGATGTGTATCACTCTCAAGCTTGGCAAACGAATGGGATGGAAGTGAGGATGGATTGAGGACGCCACAAGACTCTATGGAATGGAGGCTTGATAAGTCGTGGTTGATGTGATCATGGACCGGATCACTAAGGAGGATAAGGAGTGTCTAGATGAGCCACATGAAGCCACAATGCATCAACCACTTGGTGAGGATGCTCTAGCCATTCCTGAAGGTCCCATGACTCGTTCCAGAGTCAAGAAGCTCAAGGAGAATGTTGTTGGATTACTCACTTCACATCCACAACAAGAAGGTCTTGGACAAGGTTTGATCCGAGATGTCTTGATCACCATTCAAGCCATCTCTACACCAAACTGAGTTAGTATCTAGGCAAGACATGGGGTGCGTGCTCTTTTCCTTGCTTTTGGTTTTGTCCCACGAGGTTTTCCAGGAGGAAGGTTTTTAACGAGGCCACAACTTGTCTACATATCACCTAAGTGCTATTCTCGGTCCAAGACTAATAGAAGTTGCATTTTATTTCATTTAAACTTATAAACTATAGTTTTAGTTCTTTCCTTTTTTGATGCATTGTCGAAACCCTAGAGAGTGTGTTCTCTGGTTTCTTATTTAAAGGGTTCTCTACACCCTTTTGTAACCATCCAACCTTTTCAATACAAGTTCATTCACCTTTTACGGCTCTCTCTCTCTCTAAAAGAAGTGTGCCGAGTTCTGGTGTGTCATATCCAGAGTCTAAGGGTGTTTAGTTTGGTGTGTCATATCCAAATCATTCATCTAGGAGTATCAAGAGATCATTCATCCCTCTTGTGTCACCATTCAATCCACACGACTTGAAGAACTTGAGTCTCTGATTCGTTCTTGCAAGGATCTATCCATTCCCATCAACCAAAGAGCATCCTAGGGACGCATCAGTGGTGCTTTGGAGCTGATTCTCACAAACTCTAAAGACTTAAGACAATAGTCTTAAGAAAACTAGAAAAACTGGAAAACTCTTATTGCTGGAAAAAATGGTGTGTGTACAATGGTGAAACGAAATGAGCTTTATAGGCTCGACAAAGACAAACCCTAACAGTCTAAAAATGATAAAAGGAAACAAAATAACTCGTGCCTAAAGTCTTGGAAGCAAAGGAATAGATGGCTCCAAGGAAACTAGCCGTTGGGGACTTTATGAAGAGAATCTTGGCCAAGTTAATGTAGATGGTCTTATCCTTTTATCTGGACGGTTTGAGGGGATATAATAGCTTCCTGGGAACCCTCTTGATGGCTTGGAAGGTCTTAAACTCGTGCAGGAGCTGAAGAAGTAGCTGTTGGACTTTTAAATGCCAAGGCTCCAAATATGGTAAGTTGCACTTAATGGGGATCCTCCTGATCCTGTGGGCTCTGGTGCATGGTATGATGATGGCATCGACTCCTGATTGGTTGGAATGGTCTTCTGGAGGTCTTGGGTTGATCAGATTGCCTTCTGGTTGGAATTGGTTGGCTGGCAAATCATTAAACCGAAAGATTGTCCAATCTTTCCATAAACTGCTCGGTTTGGCCGGTTCTGGATAAATGAGCATAACTTCTATTTCCCTTGACCAAATCTCGTGATATTGGGCTTCCTGGAAAGCTAGGAAACTCCTCTTGACTTCTAAATTTGGTTTTGGCTCGGGCCGGATCTTTATGGGGCTTAAACATGCTTCCAAACTCGGGTCCAAAATCGGGTACTCGCAAATGAACGGGCTGGGCAAACTCCATTTTGTAAAATCCATAACTTCTTGGTCCGTGGGTCTTTTCTCAAAATTAAAAGCCTCATTGCTTCCTTGATGAGTAAGACTTCTTTTAAAATTGGTTTCACGCCAAAAGAACGTCTGGTTGATGAGATGTTCTCCTTGGACTGAACCTATATCGCTGGAACCTCTACACGGGTTTGTATGGACAGTTGGGTGAGATTCTGGACGAGCTGCTGGTTTGTTGGCCACAACAGTGCTCCACCTTGGGGTTTAAAGTCTCCTTGAGCTTCTCACACATCTCTTGTAACCTTTGCAGCTCAGGTAGGGGTGTGGTGATTGGCTCTGGCTGAACCTGTTTGGATTGACCCGACTTCTTAAGCCCTTCTTGGTATGTAGGTACACTAGAGGACATCTTCTTGGGTTCATGGTCGTGAGCCTTCTTTGGTGTAAGGACAATATGCGGTTTTGGTGTAGACATCACTTTCCTTGGTGTTGCTTGACAATGGAACTTTGATGTGGTATCCACTTGGTCTTGATACTTCTCTGCAAACTCCTTATACATCCTAAACTTAAGGTCGTTCCAGTCTACCACAGGTTAGTTGTAGATGTTTGGACTGTTCTCCTTTAGCCACCACTTGTAAGCTTTCCCCGTGAAGGCTTGGACAGCTTGTGCTAGCTTCTTTTCTTTGGGAATGTTGTTGGACCGCAGCCACTTCTCCATGTTCATTTCCCATCTCAAATACACCTCAGGGTTCTTGCTGGAACCTGAAAACACTAGAGTGTTGGATGTGTAAGCAGAAGTTTTGCTTACTTCTTTCCTTTGGCCGGCTGGTGTATGTTGAGCTCTCTTGATCCTGGTGGGCTTAGGTTGAGGTGGTACTCTATATGGGACACGTCTATAGTCTACTACCTTCTCAGGCATCCTTTTGAAGTTGTAGTCCTCACACAACTCGTCCTCCTCTTCCTCACTATAATCTGACCAGGGACAGCTTGGTCTTGACCATGAATGTGGGATTGGTGTGTCCTCTTCACACCATCGACTATTGGACCTGGTGAAACTCTGTTCAGGAGGCTCTGGGTCATCCCTAATCTCTCTCCTGATGTCATTGAGGTTGGTCCTCATCATCTCGGTCATGGTTGCCACCATGCTTTGGTTGAGTTGAGCCGACATAGCCTCCATGAGAAGCTTGTTCTTCCTGACGAGTGAAGCCTCTTCTTCAGACTCGTCTTCCATGCTTCCTGCACAAAGGTAAACAAAACAACCAGTAAAAGATTTCTAGGTAACAAGACAAGCAAAAAGGAAAAAGAAAACAAGCAAAAAGGAAAAGAAAACAAGCTTGTTTTGCAAGACAAAAGTAAAAAGGATACTCGGCTAGGTAAAAAGGAAATGGTCAAGCAAAAAGGAAAAACTTCTTAAACTTTTTCCTAAACTCTTCTAAGGTTTTCTAGCAACCTAACAGCCTTAATATGCTCGTGTTCAAGGTGATGAACAAGCTAAACTAATGCACAAAGTGATCGACAACAAGGTAGCATGCGGCTAGGGTTACTCTCTCTCTAGGGTTTCCGCAAAAACCAAATAAGGAAAGTTTCAAAGTTCTTGTCTAATATCTTATGCAATCACGAGCAGCCCTAGTTAGATGAGTTCTACTGCTTATTCAAAAGATAAAGATGAGACACGGATGAAACAACAGGGAAAAACAAGAGAGGATAGCGAGTACTTCCCAACCAAAGTTGCTCTGATACCACTTGATGCGTCCCTAG
Organism: Moricandia moricandioides; assembly: GCA_905132885.1. NCBI lineage: Eukaryota > Viridiplantae > Streptophyta > Magnoliopsida > Brassicales > Brassicaceae > Moricandia > Moricandia moricandioides. The sequence continues at coordinate 10,600 of CAJHQQ010005649.1, forward strand.
GATGCTCTTTGGTTGATGGGAATGGATAGATCCTTGCAAGAACGAATCAGAGACTCAAGTCCTTCAAGGCGTGTGGATTGAATGGTGACACAAGAGGGATGGATGATCTCTTGATACTCCTAGATGAACAAATCGGATATGACACACCAATTTAGACACCCTTAGGTCTCTGGATATTACACACCAGAACTCGACACACTTTCTAGAGAGAGAGCCGTCAAGGAGAAAGAAACTTGTTTTATTAAAAACTGGATGATTACAAGAGGGTGTAGAGACCTCTTTAATAAGAAACCAGAGACATACCCTCTAGGGTTTTCGACAATGACCAAAAAAGGAAACTAGAGTTTAACATAAGCTTTTAAATGAAATGAAATAAAAATGTAACTTCTATAGTCTTGGACCGAGATAGGACTTAGGTGATGTGAAGACAAGTTGTGGCCTCGTTAAAAACCTTCCTCCGGAAAACCTCGTGGGACAAAACAAAAAAGCAAGGAAAAGAGCACACACCCCATGTCTTGCCTAGACACTAACTCAGCTTGATGTAGAGATGGCTTGAATGGTGATCAAGACATCTCGGATCAGACCTTGTCCAAGACTTTGTTGTTGTGGATGTGAAGTGAGTAATCCAACAACATTCTCTTTAAGCTTCTTGACTCTGGAACGAGTCATGGGACCTTTAGGAATGGCTAGAGCATCATCACCAAGTTGTTGGTGCAATGTGGCTTCATGTGGCTCATCTAGACTCTCCTTGTTCTCCTTAGTGATCCGGTCCATGATCACATCAAATGCACTCTTAAATGTTGCATCCTCAAGCTCTTCAGGTTCAGGTTCATGCTTCTATTCTTTGGTGCTTTCCATGATCACATCATTTCTTCTCTTTCTTTAAATATGTTGTATACAACAAGCAATAAAATTAAGGAAATAAACTCCTTCTTTACTCTCTATTCTCTCTCGAATACAAACACTTTTCTCTATCTCTCTCCTTTCATTTCCGGATTAAACCTACTCTCTCTCTCTTGTTCTTGAGTGTTCTTCACTCTGTTCTTAATAAAACTTACACAACCATCCCTCTTGTGTCACCATTCGATCCACATGCCTTAAGAAACTTGAGTCTTTTGATTCGTTTCTGCAAGGATTATCCCATCTGTTCCAGAGAGCATCGTAGGATCTTATCAAGTGGTATCAGAGCAACTCTGGAAGGGAAGTATTCGATTTCTCACTGATTTTTGTTTTGGTATTTTCATATTCTGCTGAGTAGTGATCGATCTGTGTTTGTGTTGTTGAAAACAGTTAAATCTGAGTGTTTTGATCACGAATATGATTGTGTTCTTTCCATATTCTCGTGTGAAAGTGATTGATCTGTGTTCTATTTCGATTTGAAAATTGATCTGTTCATCTTCCATATCAGTTTGTGTCGATCTGCTTGTTTGTTGTTTAAAACTGATAAATCTGTGTGTTGTTGTCCTAAATCGTTTTGATCTGCTTTTAATCTCTTCAAGTATTGCTCAATATTTGTTTGATTTGTTGAATTCTGATAGATTGAGGCTGTTGATCACGTTTTATGTTTTAAGATTTTTCAGATTCTTGCTGCAAAAGTTATCGAAATTGCTTAAACTGAATCTGTTTAGGGTTTTGCGAAATCAATCTGTGCTTGCTACTTTGTATCTGTTCTTGTTTGTCGAAAATCTATTTTCCCTTTAATCATCAGTCTCTGTTCAGTTTAGATCCATATTGTTTGGGTTGTTTTATCTATTTCTCGAGCTTATTTGGTTTCGTTGTTGTATAAGATTCAAACTTTGTTTCTCTTGTGATCATATCTGTTGAGAACTACTTACTGGCTGTGTTTTTTTCTCTTGTTTCAGGTACCATGGAAGGAGATCAAAAAGGAGAACTCAGCAAGGAAGAGAAGTTGATGCTTGAATCATTCAAGGCCAGTATGGGTCGAGTTATCAAAGATCAGATAAGAAAACTAAAAGTAGACCTGAGACAGGAAATCCAACTAGCTACTAGTCACAGTCATGAGTCTAGAAGCAGTAAGAGGAGACAAAGACGTGAGCATGAAGGCAGAGCCAATAACAGAGACAAACTTGCTGATCAAAAGATGAAAATCCCTCCTTTCCATGGTGATGCTAATCCTGCTGCATATGTTGAGTGGGAGAGAAGATGGAATTGGTTTTCAACTGTCAACACTATGCTGAAGGAAAGAAGGTTCAAATGGCTACTGCTAAGTTTTATGGTTATGCATTAAGCTGGTGGAATCAAGTGGTAACATCCATGAGACGCTATGGAGATAAACCAGTAGAAACATGGTCTAAGTTGAGGGCTATGATGCGTAGAGAGTTTGTTCCAAGACAATACCACAAGGAAGTACTTCGAAGGCAGTCTGAGACCAAGCTATGCTCTTCAAACTCAGTCCACAAACAACAAGACAGCATGACCTCACATCCATCCAGTAATATTGGCTCATCTAGCAAGGAACCAATCTGTTACAGCAAGGAGAAGACAGTCTCTAAGCCATTTAAAGAAGATAAACAATTATGTTTATTAAGTGAAAAGGATAATGAGGCATTGTTACAAGTAATGATGGATGTGGAGAAGCAATTTAAAAGGTCCAACGCAACACGTCTGTTAGAATAAGTGTGTTTAGTGTCTGGTTTGTGTGTAGGAGATGAAGAACAGGAAGAACTATAGAGAAAGTAGAGAGAATTCGAGAGAGAGTATAGAGAGAGAGAAACGCGAATAGGTTAATGAGGAATTGTATTCCTTGCCTCAATAGTTTCTTAGGAAACATACATAAATAGAGAAACAAGTTGACTGAGAAATGAATAAACTAATAGGTCTGAGCAAGGCAGAGATCAGTCTGGACCAGGTAGATGGCTCGTCCAGCTTAGATGAAAGCGACTGGTCCTTATGTCTCTCTCATCTGATTCAAACCTTAACTAAGCATGTGATCTTCTTCTGTCTTGACTCTAACGGCTCCTTTTCTCTTGATGAAGCTTAGACAGATATTTAAACAAGTGTTTCCCTGTTAGACTCTCCTCTTGTGTGTCGTGTAAGTCAAGTTAGGTCTAGGGTGTACGGACTGTACGGATCAGTTCACTCTTGATCATCCGGAATGCTTCTCTTGTCTTGATCTCTTAACTCTTGCCATTCACTTCTTCATGTCAACACTGCATCCTCTTGTTTATTGCTTCATGTTCACACTCCCCCTCAAGCTTGACTATGGGAAACCAGTCAAGCTTGGATACCGTGAAGCATTCCCTCATTAAAACCTTACTTGGAAAAACCACTAGGGATAAAAACCAAGCAAGGAAAAAGAGTAGAATACTTCATGGCAAGAGGATTAGTGACATGTGAGGTCTATGAGTCCAAGTCTAGGATGAATGGACTCACAAACTTTGCTGCTGGCTGCCTTAGTGAATATATCAGCCAGTTGATCTTCACTTCTGGTATAGCATGGGAGAATGACTTGATGTTCCATTGCTTGCCTGACCTTATGGCAATCCACCTCTATATGTTTGGTTCTCTCATGGAATACTGAGTTGGATGCAATGTGTATGGCTGCCTGATTATCACAGTGTATTGTCATGGGTGTAGTGATCTCTATACCCAAGTCCCTTAGCAATCCCTTGATCCATATGAGTTCACTAGTCAGCTTTCTCATAGATCGTTATTCTGCCTCAGCACTTGAGCAAGATACCACCTTCTGCTTCTTGCTTTTCCATGTGACCAAGTTTCCTCCAATGAAGGTGCAATAGCCTGTGGTTGATCTTCTATCAACTCTGTCTCCAGCCCAATCAGCATCACAATATCCTACAACTTCAGTACTCTTGTTGCACGCCATCCACACACCTTGACCAGGAGATTCTCTTAAGTATCTCAAGATCCTCTCCACCATGTTCCAGTGATGAACTTTGGGGGCTTGCATGTGTTGACTTACTTGGTTCACAGAAAAGCACACATCTGGACGAGTAATGGTTAGGTAGATTAGCTTTCCAACCATCCTCCTATACTTCTTGACATCTTCAAAGGGTGTATCTTCAAACTCCCCCTCTCGCAGTACCTTGTAGCCTTCTTCCAATGGGGTTTTGGCCTGTCTTCCTCCAAGGTTTTCTGCCTTATTTAAAAAGTCAAGTGTGTACTTCCTTTGGGATAAGAAAAGCCCCTCTCTAGATCGGCATATTTCAATCCCAAGGAAGTACTTTAACTCTCCTAAATCCTTAATATCAAATGCTGTTTTAAGAAAGGTTTTAGTTGAGATGATACCTCCCTTGTCACTACCAGTGATCATAATGTCATCCACTGTTGGATCTGAACTAGTTAGATGGTTTAATGAAAGATCTAGTTTGATTTGTGGGCTCAGTGCAAAGACGTTTTTGACTTGAAACTTATTTATTATTCGATGATTTACAAAAGGTTTCTACTAGGTTTTTCCCCAAAAGATCTCCCCCCTGTGCCTCTCCTTTCTCCCTCCTTTATAGCCCCCTTCCAGACCCTGTTTTCCCTAATTTGTTAACGGGCTGGGCTCTATTGTGGGCCGATGGATTGCTCGCCGCGGGCTGGAATACGTTCGGCTTGACCCAGCTCGTGGCACCGAGCTCAAGCCTTA
>CAJHQQ010005650.1:0-15201 GCA_905132885.1 Moricandia moricandioides
CACATTTATCCTCACAAGTGATCAAGCTTTCAATTAGCTCTTCCTCATATTCATCAAAAGTAGGTAAAGAATCTGAAAAAAAATAAACTCTTCAAAATTGTTTTTAGATTTACCTTTGGCTTTCTTGCTGATGAACAAGGATGGCTCAGCTACTGGAGCATGTGTGGAAGTACTCTTCTTTTGGCTCTTGTTGACGTCCTTGAGGGCTTTGTCCACTTCCTTCACAAAGTTTTCACAAAATTGTTGGACATCAAACTGAAAAGGTTGCCTCTTTGGATCAGCCACATCTCTGCTTGTTTTTCTCCTTATAGGTGGCTGTTCCTCCACACTAACAAACTCATCAAAATGATTCAAGGGATATTTAAAAGGGGTTTGAGAGTTAGAATTTCGTTGGGGCTTCTCCTTGTTACTCTCCTTGAGAAGACCAAACATCATAACCTGAAAATCTCAACACCAAAAGTTAGGAAATAAATCCTCACACTCTCAATGTGTTTATCCTCACCCACACACGTGTTTCACTCTGATTTTTAAGGTAATCACTCATGTTTCTTCTCAAAGTTCTAATAAGATAATCCAAGTTTCCAATGGGTTTCCCAAGCAAACAAACAATGAAGATGAGATAGAAAGATAAGAAAATTTGGATTTGGAATCTTCTTTAACCTCCTCAAAGGCCGGATTTCTCCTCGGCCAGCAGGCTTTCTCTTCCACCACCAAACCACAAATCAAATTTTTTCGAAATCTTTTTGAAACTCTTTTTTTTTCGATCTTTTCTTTTCTTTTTCTTTTCTTTTTTTTATTTATTTTTATATAGTGGATGGTAATGAGGGGCACAGATTCAAGATAGAAAGAAGAAGAAGAAGTGTTTTAAGAAATTTAAATGGAAGATGAAAAGATAGTACTGGTTGAGTGGCTCTAATACCACTTGATACGTCCTAGTTTCGGACAGGATCACTCAATCGGACTGAAATGGATATGAACTCCAAAAGGAGAACTTGATGGGATGAATGGTGACACAAAGGGTTGCGGAAGGCCCAATGATACTACCAGACTTCGATCGTTGTCGGATGTGACGCACCGGTCAAACAAAAGAAGGAACGAAACTTGGAGATAACCTCACCAAGAAACTAAGAAATGTTCTAAGCAAAGAACAAAGAGATAAACTCATAAAAAGGGGAAACAATCTGATGTATTTCGTGGCTCTTAGGCCATATTTATAGGATTACAAGTTGTAGAGATCCAAAGAAGAATGTGCTAAAAACAAGACATTGAAAATAGAAACAAAGACTTGACTAAATAAAGTCTTTGACTGAAAGTTGGAATGCCTCTTGATATAGCCACGACCAGGACTTTGAAAGGTGAAGAATATGCTCCTAATATGGGCCAAAACATGTCCCCTTGAGGCCTGGTCGAAATCCATACTTTGCCTTAGCCAAAATTTGTTCGGTTTCTCCATTTAGCCCAAACAAGTATGTTTTTGAATCTTTTTGAAAACCATCAAGCCCAAGGATTTCTTGGACAATTAGAACATGAATAATCACCTTTGGAATTATTGAATTGATCGTTGGTTCATCAGAAATAAGGTTAGCCAATTCCAGCTTCTTGGGTGGTCAAACCAGTTCGGAAGATCGAACTAGCTCGCTCAGCTCGTCCAAGTGAGTGTCAATCCATCTCAGCTCGCCTAGAATAATTTCAGTCCAACTCACTTGAGTATTAAGCTCATCCAATATTGTGTCCATTAGCTCATCCAGCTCTAAGGCAGTGTCGGTCCAGCTCACCTGAATGCGCACATGTCTGAATTTGCGAGAGCTGAAGATCACCTGGTTTGTAAATGGCATAACTCCCACATATGAACTCCGTTTGATCTGATTCTTCTTCAAGGAGCTTCATAATTGAGTTGAGAACATTCTCCAAGTGATTTCATGCGTAGAAGCCTCGTGATTTGGAAGATATGAGTCAAACAATGAACATATATCATTACTGCTTTCCATGATATCTTTAAGGTTAATTGACCGTTGATTCCACTTAGTAAATCCTTCCTTTTCCAAGTTAGCTCCTGGCTCAATCATGGTATGATCAGCATGATCTGATGGTAAAACCTCGGTTGAGTCGAGCTGGTCGACAAGATCGCCATCTTGAGCCGTGTCCATGATCCAAGCAGGTCGGTGCTCGAACCGGGGCGCATCAACAAACAAACGAACAAGAAATCTAAAGGAATCCACCTAAAGACTAGTTGAACAAAACAAAGACAAACTTTGTAAGTTGAATAATACTTTATTGATTTCGTGCAAAGGTGTTTTAAAATGAAGACTAGACAGAGATTATATATTCTTTTGCCTTAACTTAGCTAGAAAACTAAAACAAAGGAAGAAGTAAACAAATAAGGAAAAACCGATAAATTAGCCGTTGGAAGATTTCTTAGATTCAAAGGCTTTATTTGAGGGATTGAGCTGATGGATTTGTATCTGGACGTTTTGAGGGATTAATTTAGCTTCTTAGGAACATATTTTGTGACGAATTATTGGTCGAAATAATAGTAGAATTATCTTGGAAAGAGCTGTTGAGAATTGATGGCAAAATATCCTCAAATGGCTCCATATATGGCAAGTTGGATCTTGGCTGAATCTGTGTGTTCCGGTGAGTGATGTTCCATCTTAATACACTTAGATATGCAAGGAATATCTACAAATGTTTCAGGATTGATGGCCTGGTTGTTGGTGAGTTATTCCTCCCAATGTGAATGCATCCGCATAAGGAAACTTTGCAAGAATGGAGATCCTTCTGATCCAATAGTTTATGGTGCATGGTAAGGATAATACTGCTCCTTCTGGATCTTTGGATATATCTTCCAGAATAAAAGTCACCTGGTCGCCAATGTTTGGTTTGAGTAATATTGAACCAATAAGACCCCAATTGAGGCAAGTGCAGAGCTTGTTTGACCCGATTTAGGTAATGGGCCATAGCTTGATATTCATGTGGACATTTCTCTTCATCTTGGGCTTATTGGAAATATAAGAGATCCATCTTCAATTATATAGTTGGTTTTGGTTCATGCTGTTCATTTATTTGGCTTAAATCCTCTTCTAAGGACCGGTACTCGCGGATGGACAAGTTAAGAGACTTCTGACTTGTAAAATTCATAACTACTTTCTCCTTGTATATTTTCAGGTAATTTTAAGTCTCTGTGGTGAATGGATTCGTTGGAATTCTTTTAAAATTGATTTCATGGTTAAAATCCTAATGATTTTTGAGATATGCTTCTTTTAGTACACCTATATCGCATCTAGCTCCTAAGCAGCTTGAGAGGAGACTTTGATGGAGCTTCAGTTCAGTTAGGGATCTGATGACCACATCATTCTCCAAAGCCTTAAACTTTTTTTTATATAATTGTATCTCCCATCAATATTTTTGTAGATGTTCTTCAGTTCATCTCCAATATTCTTTTCATTTTGTGCTTAAGATTCTAATAGCTGCTTGAACACTAATTCCACACTTGTATCTTTGGGATGGACTTGTGAAGAGCTTCCTTGATCTTGAGTATACTGATTTCCTTTAGAGGAGAAACGTATGATAGGTTTTCTTGTCTTGATAGCCACCTTGCTGGTTGTTATAGAAGGGTTTTTGCTGGTAGGTGTTTGAGATTGAGGCTTGTTCTGGAATGAGTTTTGGTATTGAAAGTTAGGCTCTTTCTTGTACCATTGACCATTAGCATTGATGAAGCACAGCTCTTGTTGTCCTTCCAAACCCTAAACTTCATTAACCTCAAAAGCTTCCTCTTGGGGCTGTTTGCCAAGAAAGTTCACCTTCTCTTGTTTTTCCCTATCGAAGAGTAGCATGTCCAACTTGTCTTGGAGAGACTTCAGCTCTTTCCTGGTGAAAGAGTCATCACCACCTCCACCTCGGTTTTTTCTATCACAATCATCCTTGTACACTGATTCGCTTTGATCCATGTTCTCAAAAAGTTTCATGCCATCTTGCGTAGTTCTACCTAAGAAGAAATTATTGCTAGCAGTGTCTAACATGCTTTGATACTTAGGTAAATCTCCTCTGTAGAAAGTACTCAGTAGACTCTCATTAGTGAAAAACCATGATGAGGTAATTGTGAAAAGAATCCTTTAAACATTTCCCAATCTTCTTCAAATCCTTCTAAGTTCTTCTGCTGAAACCTGGATATTGCATTCTGGGGCTTGGCGGTTCTTGATATTGAGAAAAACTTGTTGATAAAAGCTTTTTGCAATCATCTCATGTTTTAATAGATGATCTTGGTAAGTTCTTCTCCCATGTATGAGCTTTGTCTCCCAAGAACAGCCTCAACTTAAAAGCATCTTTAGAAATGCCGTTAATCTTCACTGTGCCACACAACTTGTCAAAATTATCAAAATGATCCAAACCCATGGTACTTGTTGCTCTGGATCATATTGATCAAGCTAGAATTTATATCGAATATTTTGTCCTCCACAACTGGATGTCGAATACCCGCCCTATTCCCATGGATATTTGGTTGGTCATATGTACTGATCACTCTAGCTTGGCATTGAGGGTGTTGTGGCCTAAGGTTTGCAGCTCCTTGGCCATTTCCATCTTGAGCTCTCCCTGGAGGAACTCCTTGAGGGTTTTGTCCATAGTTTTCAGCTCCATTGACATCTTCTTGATGAGGTTGATTCTGATTTTCATCCATCTCTAACCCCAATCTTTCCAAATGAGCCACCCGCTCTTCTCTTCTCTTTCTTGTTAACTCTCCCTCTAAAGCCCTGATGTTGTCTACTCTTAGAAAAAAGGTTCTGTTATCCTCTACTCCTCAAGTTCATACACCTTTCATTCAAAGAGAAATAAAGAAAGAGTATCAGTAAACAAATAAAAGAAATAAGACTTAGTCACAAGCAATGACTAAATTCCACTGTTAAAATCAACTTAGAACACGCAACAGCACCAAATTTGATAAAAAGATATTAACTTTCTCTTTATCAAAGTAGTATAAAGAGTATCAATTCAATCCTAAGTGATCATGATTCAAATAGAATACAAGTTAAAGGCTTAATCTAAGTGCAATCGGTGCAATTGAGTTGATTAAAAACAAGTAACTGGAACTAAGCAAGCAATTAACTATCTTTCAATCAATGGAGAATAAGAGAACCCATGGGCAAGGGTATTAAATTTTGGCGACTAAGATCTAACCTAGGGTGCTAGTAAAAACAAGCAATCAAGCCCTATAAGCTTAGACACAATCATTAAACTAGTTCTTTGTCAAGATAAGAGTTCATTTGTTATCAATAACTAAACATCAAATGTCTTTAGTTAAATTCAATCAAGCAATCATTGAGAACAAGTCTACTAACTATCTAAGTTTCCCTTAAATCAAATGTCTTTGGTTAAGCAAGCAAAGAGCATTATCCCTTTATTTCAAAGATTTCATCAAACAACTTTCGGGCATTAAATGCCTAGAGATCTAGATTAGAAAGATCAAGTCTAAAATAGCATTGGGAACAAGAGATAAGCATAGGACATGAATGATCTGACAGTGAACACCCTAAATCATCACTTAATCACCCTAATCCCCCTAACCCATAAGTTCAGTCTACTCACTAATTTTCATGGTTAAGCTTAAACCATGATAGTTTCAAGATTACTCAAATAACTCAAGAAAGAAAAATTAGATTACTCAAAATTCAAGCTTTCCTCAAAATATCAATGTGTTTAGAGAGGAAACCAAGATTTCTCTTAAAATTAGGTTTAAAGAGTATTTATCGTAGTCTCAAAACGAGTTGGGTCCACCCAACAAACCTGGGTTGACCCACTTACAAATGGATAAAAGTCTGGTCAAACTCCGAATGTTAACTTTTTGAACGCTCGCAGCGGTTTAAAGAAACCACTGCATGATGCCGCTACAGACCCGTAGCGGCTTTCTGCATGTCACACGGCCGCTACACAATCCGGATATCGGTCAGGGAGATGGGTGCTTCTGTAGCGGCTTCGATAGGCCGCTACACTTGAACCCATAGCGGCTTATGGACGACATCTTGTGGTCGCTGCATAATATGGATATTGAGCAGGGACTTGGATCTTCTCAATAGCGACTTGGATAGGCCACTACACCTGGACGCTACAACCCATAGCGGCTTATGGGCGATGTCACTAGACCGTTACAAAGACGTTAGGCTGCTGGGACACTTAGGCAATATGGTCGAAAAATCACCAATCTTGTTTACAAACCACTTCTAAGGGTTCCAAAGTCACCATATTGCATTTTCAACACCTGATAATGAGATATGGTATACAATGCAACCTAAATGCACTCTAAATGTATTTAAATGAACAAGATGAGAACTAAAGTGATGCTTAAAACCATGCACATACACAAGATATCAATTATCTATTTCTGTAAGGCTACATATACCCATCTGTTTATTCAATGAAGAAGTATTATTGAAAGAGTTACAGAGCATTTGATCAAACAAGTCTTTCAGATATATTAAAGCATTATGTGGTTTCTACCACTCTTCCCACTCTCTAGCATTGAATCGCCATTGGCATCCGTAACTGACTGAAGCTCCACCTATAAATGTGTTTGTTTCCTGTGATGAACAGTACCACCGCTACGAAATATGAAAGGTCACTCTCTGTCAAGTGTTGCCTAACGCAGAGAGTTTTCTTCGCACTCACTGGCATGTCGATAAATTACGCTTACGTATCATTATTTTGGTTCAAGTATTGCACCTACCTGAGTTGACTTCTTTGTGCTATATATAGTGAAAACTGCATTTCAATTTTGCCTTGATCATGTCATTCGTATCATACTCCACATTGATGATAAAATTCATTTTCTGACATTCTTTTTCTTTTGTTTCATAGATGAGACACACGTACAACATAGGTCAGTTTTTATTTTCTTGTCTCTGTCTTCCTGTTTAGTTACATTTATTTTGGAGCAGACGTATAGTATCAGCTCATAGAACATATCTCTCTGTGTCGTTTTGTTTAGTTACAGCACTATTGTTACAACAGTAATTTCTAATAAAACACCAATTACGTGCAGTTATTTTTGAAAACTCTAACGGATACCAATTTCAGAAAGAACACGGACAATATCAAGAAAAAACAACTTGTCAATTAAGAATCTCTTAAACAATCTTTCTAGATCTGTTTAATCCAATTTACTCAACGTCACACACGACTTGAGACGGACCAATTCTTAATCTACCCAAAGAACAGAGACAGAGATGTTCCACTAATTTCCCTTACAATAATCGCAGTTCAGAACATACTCTAGAACTCGATGATCATGCACCAAAAACCCGTGTGCAGTTAAACTGCCTAATCCCCTATATATATTGATCTTCCTATAACATGTGATTAGCATGAATCTATCCAAAATCTTCTTGTTTGTTGTTCGGAAGATCCTCCTAGATTCTTGGATCTCTATCTTCAATTATAGATTCCCTCTCAGAATATCCACCTTGTGTAACTCATATCACCTAGTGCGTTACCCGCACACTTCCACCCACTGTCTCCACCATGTGTGACACATGTTATGACTTGTGTAACACAGTGAAACATATGCTCAAACAAATGAGCTTTCAATTTTGTCCCATATATATATTTTCTCAATAACAAACTAAACTAAATATGTTGAAAACTTTCGATTTCATTTGATTTTCACACTTTGGGCACATAATTAGATGTCACCCCACACGATTAAGTTAGGACCGCACAGGCAAGTAGACAAGCTGTAGTCTCCCCTATCACATGTTGCTCGCTGGTTAATTACAAGTTATTCTATCAACGTCCTGTGGGCCCTTTGTATCCACAAACCAAAGGTGGGGCAGGATTTGTTGAGATAAACTTGAAGTAGCTTAAGGTGCAAGATATCCTAATCCTAACCGAGATTTCTTCCAAGTTAGCTTCTTTAGGAGAAATCATAGAAGAACCAAAACTTGTCAAGAAATTCTTGACGAGTCTACCAAGAAAGAAATACATTCACATGGTTGCATCTCTTGAACAAGTTTTGGATCTTAACTCAACTACCTTTGAAGATATAGTCGGTAGACTAAAGGCATATGAGGAAATAATAAGAGAAGAAGAAGAAGAGCAACATGAAGATCAGGGGAAGTTAATGTATGCCAACAGCGAGTCTCAACAAGAATCCTATGCAAGTAGTAGAGGAAGAGGACGAGGTGGACGAGATAATTGGAGAGGAGGAAGTGGCCGAGGACGTTATGAGAGTTTTTATGCACAAAAGGAAGCTTGGAAACAGGGTCAAAACACAGATAAGAGTCGCATCACTTTCTTCGGTTGTGATAAACTCGGCCATTATGCATCCGAGTGTCCTGATAAGATGCTTAAGTTACAAGAAACCATTGAGAAGAAAGATGAAGATACACAAGAATCATATGATTTGATGATGCATGAAGTGGTGTACCTTAATGAAAAGAAGGTGAAACCAAGCGCGCTTGAAGTTGAAAGAGACATGAAAAACGTATGGTATCTTGACAATGGAGCTAGCAATCACATGAGCGGTAACCGTCGGTTCTTCTATAAACTTGATGAAGGTGTTACAAGAATGGTACGTTTTGGAGATGACTCCCACATAAATATCAAAGGAAAGGGTGCAATCAAGTTTGTTCCGAAGGGAGGCGAGAAGAAAACTTTAAGCAACGTTTACTATATACCTGGTCTCCGAAGCAACATTGTGAGCTTAGGCCAAGCTACCGAAGTTGGGTGCAAAGTAAGAATGAAAGACGACATTTTAATGCTCTTTGATCGAACAGGGTATTTAATGATCAAAACTTCAAGATCAAATAACAGTTTATTCAAAGTGAACGTGCAAGCTGATGTCGTTGAGTGCTTGCAAATTGAGATGCCTACCGAATCATCAAGATGGCACGCCAGGCTAGGACACATCAACACTGAGACAATGAAGACGATGATAAGCAAGGAAATGGTTGTCGGCATACCTAATATAGCAATCGAGAAAGAAACTTCTGTTTCTTGCCTTATTGGGAAGAAAATTAGAAAGTCATTCCCGCAAGCTACCTCATATAGAGCCACACATCCTCAAGAACTTATTCATGGGGACCTTTGTTGTCCTATCACTCCTCCCACACCAGGACAGAAGCGCTACGTGTTTGTATTAATCGATGACTCTCGAGATACATGTGGACCGTTCTACTTAAGGAGCATAGTGACGCATTTACCAAATTCAAAACTTTCAAGAGAATTGTAGAACATGAGACAAAGGCGATGGTGAAAACTTTTCAATCAGACAGAGAAGGTGAATTTATGTCTCATGAATTTGATAGTTACTGAAATACTCATGGAATCAACAGACATATGACAGTGCCATACACTCCGCAGCAAAACGGAGTTGTTGAGAGACGAAACCGTACTTTACTTGAGATGACCAAAAGTTTGTTGAAGCATATGAGTTTGCCGAATGTCTTCTGGGGAGAAGTTTAGGCATGCCACCTATCTACTTAACAGAGTCGCGACAAGATCATTGCTAGGACAGACACCGTACGAGGCGTTGAGAAACAAGAAACCAAATGTTGCTCATCTCAAAGTCTTCGGGTGCGTTTGTTATGCAAGAACAAAGACTGCAGGTAGAAATAAACTTGATGATCAATCAAGAGTTTTAGTGCACTTAGGGACTGAGCCTTGTTCGAAGGCTTACCGACTGTATGATCCTACGAGCAAGAAGATAGTAGTTAGTCGTGATGTGTTTTTTGATGAAGAGAAACATTGGAGCTGGAACGATAAAGAAATAGAGCAGGGTTCGTTTGATGTCGAGCTATTACCTTTAAAAGGTACTGATGAGTACTCTGAAACATGAGATGTGAGTGAGATTGAAAACGATGAAGAAGTTATAGACGATGAAGAAGCAAATGACGATGAAGAAGAGCCGCAGACTGAGTTAAGAAGATCAAATAGAGTGAGAACGAAGCCATCTTACCTGGAAGACTACATCCTCTTGTCTGAATTCGAGTGTGAAAGACTTCCAATGGTGATCAAAAACGAGCCATGGAACTACAGTGAGGCTAAATAGCTAAAGGTTTGGGTAAATGCGTGTAAAGAAGAGCTAAACTCGACTGAGAAGAATAACAGTTGGATCCTAGTTGATCTACCAAAAGGTTTCAAACCTATTGGACTAAAGTGGGTGTTTAAAATAAAGAGGAATGCAGATGGGAGCATAATCAAATACAAAGCACGGTTGGTGGCAAAATTTTACGTTCAGCGACATGGCATTGATTATGACAAAGTCTTCGCACCAGTAGCTTGAGTTGAGACGATCAGAATGGTCATTGCGATTGCCGCATCAAAGGAGTGGGAGATTCACCATCTTGATGTGAAAACAGCGTTTTTACATGGAGAGCTGAGGGAAGAGGTTTACGTTACTCAGACCAAATGATTCGTGATCAAGGGTAAGGAAGAAAAGGTTTATAAATTACATAAGGCTCTTTATGGTTTGAGACAGGCACCCAGGGCATTGAACATTAAACTCAATCAGAGTTTAAAGGAACTTAGTTTCACTCGTTGCTCTAAAGAGCCATCGCTTTATAGGAAAGAAGTGAAGGAGGGTCTTCTTGTCGTCTGTGTATATGTTGACGATTTACTTGTCACAGGAACATCGTCGAGTTTGATCACTGATTTTAAGCGAGTGATGGCTCAAAATTTCGAGATGAGTGACCTTGGTAGACTAACTTATTATTTGGGTATTGAAGTACGCCAAACGAATGGAGGGATTTTGTTGTCTCAATATAGATATGCTCATACGATACTTGAAGAAGTCGGTATGCAGAATTGTAATCTTGTTCATATATTAATGGACGTAAATGACACTGATGAAATAGAGTACAGAAGGAGCATTGGGTGTCTTCTCTATCTATTGCACACACGACCAGACCTTGCCTTTGTTGTTGGTGTGCTTAGTAGATATATGCAAGACCCTAAAGATTCACAGGAAACGACATTGAATCAAGTACTAAGGTACTTACGTGGTACTACTTTCCTTGGCTTACAATTTACACGAGATGAAAAGAAAAGAGTTGGTTGGGTTCAGTGATAGTTCACACAATGTGGATATGGACGACGGGAAAAAGTACAACGGGACATATTTTCTACCTCGGTAATAGTCCCATAACTTGGTGCTCTCAAAAACAAGAGATAGTGGCATTATCATCGAGTAACGAGTGAAACCAAGTCCATGGCAACCACGTAAGCTAATAAACATGCAATATGGCTCCAGGAACTCTTGAGTGAAGTAGTAGGGGAAGAGAGCAAAAAGGTAATCATACGAGTTGATAATAAGTCCGCAATTTCGCTCACTAAGAATCTTGTATTCCATGGTCGAAGTAAGAATATTCATAGAAGGTTTCACTTCATACGTGAGTGCGTTGAGAAAGAACAGGTTGAAGACGAGCACGCCCCATGCAGTGAGCAGAAGGCTGATATATTAACCAAATCACTTGGTGAAGTTAAGTTTGGAGAGATGAGAGGACTGATTGGAATCCAAAATGTGAAAGAAGAAGATTTCAAGCTTAAGGCGGAGAATGTTGCGATAAACTTGAAGTAGCTTAAGGTGCAAGATATCCTAATACTATCGAGTTTCTGATTATATAAAGGATTAGAAAATATATAAAGTTACTAATAGGTCTAGGAGTTATCTACTTCTATATAAAGAGATGAAAGTTGTATTGAATCACTAACGGTTTGTGTGAGTGATTAAGCTTAGTTTTTGAGTTATTTTCTAAGCTTTGATTAAATAATAAGAGAAGGAATTTTTATTGATATCGATTGTGATTCTATAGGATTGAGCTGATATCTTTCGATATTGTATCCTGCGAAGGATTGACTCGCAAAGTCAAAATAAAAAAAAGCCGACCGACGTTGGACGGGTCATTTGGTCACGAGCTTCCCAATTTGAAAATACTATTTTTGTGTTTCCTCAGGCTCGGAAGGACCTAACACACAAGTTCGCAGAAATTAAAAATTTTGAACTCATTAACCTAACGCCAAACAATTAACCAGTGGCCCAAGAAAACGTTAGGTTGTAACCTACAATGCTTAACATGCGTACATTCCATTCCATGGCCGAAGCACGACCCCATCAACACAAATGTTAATACATCGTCATTGCAACTTCAACGACTGTTAAATTCTAACTTCAAGACAAAATAAAATCAAACAGAAAAATAAAAACCTGAAATCAAGGGACAGCGGACAGCCCTAATAACCCACAACTATAATAAAGACCAGCTAACCTTCGTTACACTATTCAACTTAGGGGTGATCGTTCGGGTATCCGTTCGAGTCCGGATCGGGTATTTCGGGTTTTCGAGTATTTCGGTATAGGGATATAAAACCCTTTCTGGTATTTCTACACTTCGGCCCGGATTCGGGTATTTTTAATTCGGGTTCGGATATTTCGGATATAACCAAAAATTAATGGTTTTGATAAAAAAAAAATCAAAGACACATGATTCTTGCAAAAAAAAAAACTATTCATCCTCTCGTTTTTGTTATGTAACACGATCGAGAGTAACAAAACAATTCTATGGATGGAAAATACTTCTCAGGTGAAGAATGACAATATGGTGTGAAGTGGCTCCGATTACAACATAAGGTTTATGGTGGTGATCATTGATATGACTAACGTCTCTGAGAAACCATACTAGTATCGTTAAAAGAACAATATTTTAGAGAATAAGATTTTGTAGGGAAATAATCTTTGATATGACTAAATTCTCTCAGAAACCATATTGGTACTTTAATCTTTTACGTTTAGGAAGGATATATATATATATATTATACGTTTAGGTTACAAAAATAATAGTTTTGCATTGATTTTATAAATTAAGTAAACCACAATTAGTTAAAAATAATCACTCACTATAATTTGTATGAGAAATGTTGATTTAGGCTAAAATAATACATATGTTCGGATGACTTCGAATATTGTTTCGGGTTTCGGATATATCCGACTGGGTTTGGATATCCAAACTTGTTCAATACAAAATCCGATAGGGTATTTTGCTACTTCGGTTCGGATTCGGATTCAGATATTTTGGATCGGGTTCGGATTCGGGTTCGGTTCTCCGGTAAAATGCACATGTCTAATTCAACTCTAATTTAACAGTTCCGCTTGAAATGCGAACACACCACACCACTAGTGTTAACATAAAAACTAATATAAGCGAATATTATTTAAATTAGAATTACTGTTTTCCACAACAGTTAATTACATTAAACTGCAAGAATATTAATAATCATGTATTTTATCTTGTGCCCCCATGATTACCAAAATATTACCCATAAAACTGGTGTAATAGACGGCTGTTATTGCTCTTTCCATTTATGTAGGATTCTTGTTTGTCCAAATAGAATAAATAGAATAAACTCACGTTTATTATCATCGATAGAACTTAGACTTGTTAGTAATATTTTATTTTTATTCCATTTCAAACTAATTTTCGCTTGATTTATATACGCAATTGGACAATCTTGCAATCTTTTCCTCTAGTTATTGGACTTTCTTTTAAGAACATGATATAGATGCACCGGTTAGAGTTGCAAGACTGACACCATAAGCAACCGTAGAAATGGTTATAAATAAAAATATTCGATTTCAAAAAAATTTAACTCGTAATCTTCTGATAAAAAATCAAAAAACTCATTTCTTACTTCAAAATACGTTGATTGATCATATATGGGAACATTATAGAAATGACAATATTGAATAATTTGTATTTTTATATATTTTTATGAACTAATGTGTGTTTTATATTATTATTTTTTATATTTGTGTTATAATAAAGAGTATTTATAAATATTATGTTTAATATGATTAATGTGTGTGTGTATTGTTTGTTATAAAAAGTTCAATTAATTTCTATTAAAATAGAAATTACATAACTTTTAAATAAAAAATTTGAAGTTTGTTTTTGGAACAAATTCATCTTGAAACTTTTATTTTGAGGATTCTTCACCTTCCATATAATTCCTTTTTGAAAATGCTCTCAGTACTAACATTCATTTTTCATCCGGATCGGGAAACATGGATTATCTGATAATTTTCGGTATACTGATCAAAAATAATTTTATTTTAGAAAATATTATCTGCAAATAAGCATAATGTTGGTAGTAAAGTCGCGCGAATATTCTCAACTACACCTAGAAAATAATTATATAATCCAAAATTTGCATTTTCAACAGCTATGCCAATGATGGAATTAGATTCTAGAAACGTTAGATTTGAAAAGTAATATAGCAACAAAAGGACTGTTCAAATAAATAAATAAAATAGCTAGAAAAGGAGCTTTTGCTCACATAATACAACCAAAAGATAAAAGACCAAGTGTATTTAAGTTAACCTCTTTGAACGTAAACATTTGGGTAGGTGTAGGCACCAAATGAATACTATAACGTTAAAAGTATTTATGATATATTTCTTTTTTTCTATGTAAACATTTTTCCTATTCATATTTGTTTAGCTATTTTGTGTTTGGATATCCAACAAATTTATATTTTAACTGAATATCCCATCAGTTTCATATAAGTGAAAATAATAAAAATTCTAAATAATCTAAAATTTATGTAAAACAATAGTATATTATTAACAAAAAAATGTTAGTAACTAAATAATAAATTTAATAGATAAAAATGATGTATAATTTTTAAAAAATAAAATAATTCTTTTATTTTTATCATAGATATATATCCGCTTTCAAAGTTATTTTATTTTTCTTATTAAAAACAATATTTATTTTGATCTGCAAAATTATAGATATCCATACATATCTTCCTTAATTTATCAAAACTAAGAGAATCCCAATGAGGTTACAGCATTTGAGTTTATATATATATATATATATATATATATATATATATATATATAGTTATGGATATCTTAAATTTACGAAAAAATTCACCTAAAATATCTAAAAGAAAATACTTTGGATTAAGTTTTTTGTGAAATTGAGATATCCATAATTGAGTAATACTTGTTCCATTTCATAAAGAATATCACCTAACACTTTTTACAAAGACTAAGAAAATAGATAGAATGCATTTATGTTATCATTAATTATATATATTTAATCAATAGGATAAATAAGATTGTTTATAAATTTAATGTAATTTTTAATTAATATTAAGTTTGAAAGAAAATATGGTTTGCTTTGAATTTCAAAATGACACTTTTGTGTAACGAAA
>CAJHQQ010005651.1:0-15200 GCA_905132885.1 Moricandia moricandioides
GTATATTCGTATAAAAAAAAGGTCAATAAGATCCATCTGTTTTCAATAGAACAATTGAAACTAACTTCTTCTTTTTTAAAAAAAAAAGACATTCTAATTAAATTTAAGGAAATGAAAAATGTCTTTTGGGCAGATTGTTTTGGGTTTCCTAGCTATGTTTTACACCAGTTTGATATCCTAATGATAAATCGAAAGCCCGTAAGAAATAAGAAGAGTAGGCTCATAGCATATTACTCAAAGAAAGTAAGAACCATAGAAGGAGATGATTTCTCCTCTGAACATGTTGATTGCATGCAAAAAATCCATGAGAAACAGATTAAAAAAATTGATTTTGATTCGAGTACCCTTGAGCAAAGAAGGTGATAAAGGTTCCATATAAACTTTTCTTGTGTCTACAGAGGATGTGGAGATCGAGTTCTCAAGATCAGTGATGCCCTGCTAACTTCCATCAGTTAAAGGGGTGAGTAACTCCGGATTTCTCTTGCTCAGTATGTGGCACATCTAGAATGTTGTACTCATCCATAAATTGAACATCTTTGATGCCAGACTAGCATTTGAATCCCGTAGATCTGAGATCTTGTTTCTCTCCGTTGAGTCAATTGCTGAGAGTATCAAATTCACCGTTTGAATTGAGCCATGTGGATTTTATTGTTTCTTTCATTCCTGATTGAGTAAATCAGACACTTACAAAACTCGTTGGAATCTTTTGTAACCAATTCGACATCTTGTCATAGACATTTGATAAACCCTTCTTCATTTTTTTCAAACTCCATATGACACATACCAAAAAACGTAAGCCATTCTGTTAGTTTTAGATCTTGACTCTGTTTTAGTTTGAATGATAATGGTGATCGATGTTCTTGTGTTATCAGGTAATGCAGGTAAAGCAAACAACACAAGATTTGTTTACCCGGACTTCGTTTCCTACTGTCCGGGGAGAGATCGAAACTCTCAAGCAATCACTAGCTCATAAGAAAGCAATATATAGAGTCTTGGTATCTTGCTACACACGTAACCAGATCACAACACAATCAGTGTGTAAAGACTACCTCTGAAATACACTCCAGGTAATCAGATTCTCCTTGAAAGATCACAATCAGCTCTTCACCGTCTCCGTCGCGATCTTCTTTGAGATAAGACTCTTTCTCTCTCCAGTTGCTCTCTCTCTCTCCTTTCTGTTTTCGTAACAGAACGTCACTCTCTTCTCTTCTGTTGAAGAAGATAAAGCTAGTCATTTAATCAAAACGATGCAGTTTTGATATTTCTCTTTTGCAGGCTTAACAAAACCGAAGTCCAGGTCTTCTGTATATGGGCCTCAACACTTCAAGCCCATAACCAGCTCAGTTGACTACCGACAAACACTCACAATCTCCACCTTTGTCGGTTCATCTGTCTGAAAACCCTAATCTTGTTCTCCCCTTTGACGAAAGTAGTCTCTGCCGCGAGCTCCACCTAAACCAATCGGTTCACAACCTCCTCCGGCAGTTCAACCTCAACCTCTTCCTTTCTTTCCTTTGTTTCAACTCCACCTAGTTTACAAAGAAAGAACCTTCAGCTTTACCGCCGACTCCCGAAGAAAGACGATCCCTTTTTCCGATCTGCCTCCTCTGGTATATTTATCCAAGCAAAGTAAGTTCCCCTTTCTTCCCTTTACTTCAACTGTACTTCACCGCACAACCAGAGCCTGTCGATTTCCTTTTTTTCCCCGAGAAACTCATCTCTGTTTCTCTTCCATCTGTGCGAGGTAACCCAACCGACAAAGTCACCTCCCGCACCACCTCTCCTTATCAAGCGAGGATCTTGGCCAGCTCCAGACACCTCTGAAACGCCGGACCAGATAAACACTTTGTCAGAAAATCAGCTGCATTTAGGGTAGTATGCACCTTGATTAGGTTGACGGAACCCTCATGTACTTTATCCCTGATGAAATGATACTTAGTATCCATATGCTTTGTTCTGCCATGATGAACTGCATTGTTAGCTAGGCATATCGCACTCTGCGCATCGCAATATAATTTGTAGCTTTTAAAATTGAAACCCAATTCACCGCAAATCATCATTAACCATTTACCCTCCTTAGCTGCTTCAGTGAGAGCCATATACTCAGCTTCTGTGGTTGACAATGCCACCACAGACTGCAGTGTGGCTCGCCAACTGACAGTGTTTCCTCCAACTTGGAAAAGATAAGCTGAAACTGATCTTCTGCGATCCAAATCTAAATTATAATCTGAATCACTGTAACCCACAATTTCAAACACCTCCTGCTTAGTGAACGTTAGACAAAGATTCAAAGCCCCTGTTAGATACTTGAAAACCCATCTGACAGCATCCCAATGAGCTCTCCCTGGTTGGGACATGTATCTGCTGATCAGACAAATAGCAAATCCCAAGTCAGGTCGAGACCCAATCATAGCATACATTAGGCTTCCAAGAGCACTAGCATAAGGTATTTTTTCCATGTAGTTTGCTTCTTCCTTGACCTCTTCATCAGATAGCTTTCTCAATCTGTGCTGGGAACTCACAGGTGTGACCACTGGTTTAGCACCTTCCATATTGAAGTTTCTCAATATTTGACGTAAGTATTTCTCTTGTGAGAGCCTTAGAATTCCCTTCTGTCTGTCACGTAAGATATCCATTCCCAAGATACGAGTAGCTTTCCCTAAGTCCTTCATTTCAAACTCTGACTTCAGGCTTTCTTTCAATCTTTGAATCTTCCTCATATCTCTAGAAGCAACTAGCATATCATCCACGTAAAGCAGTAAGAAGACCTTGTCCTCCAACGTTTTTCCCTTAAAGTATACACACGGATCATGGACACTCTGACCATACCCTTGTCTCTTCATGAACTCATCAAACCTTTGGTTCCACTGCCTTGGAGACTGTTTCAATCCATATAAGGACCTCTTAAGTAGACACACTTTAGACTCATCTCCTCTCTCAATAAACCCTTCAGGCTGATTCATGTAGATTTCATCATCTCAAGTTCCATGGAGAAAAGCTGTCTTTACATCTAGCTGCTCAAGTTCCATGTCGTAATTAACAACCACTGATAGCATCAGACGTATAGACACATGTTTTACCACTGGAGAAAAAACCTCGTTGTAATCAATACCTTCGATTTGAGTAAAACCCTTAGCTACCAATCGAGCCTTGAACCTAGGAGGTTCCACACCTGGAATCCCCTCCTTGTACTTGAAAATCCACTTACAGCCAACAATCTTCTTCCTCTCTGGTTTATCAACCACTAACCACGTTTTGTTCTTGGACAATGAATCAATTTCTTCCTTCATGGCTAACCTCCAGTGTTTCCAGTACTTGCTTCCTTTCGCTTCTGCGACAGTTTTAGGTTCTTCTATATCACTATCTTGAGCACACATCAATGCATACGCGACAATATAGTCACCACCTTCCTCATACATCGATGGCTTCTTTACAACTCTCTTAGCTCTATCTCGAGCCAGCACATAGTCACTTAGGCTCTCAGACGATGACCCTGCTCGAGTAGTATCAGTTTCTGTTTGTTCCACTGAATCCGAATCCGAACTTTCTGATTCCTCTGACTCTGAACTTGAGGACTTGTCCGCACTTCCTGATAGAACTCCACCTGATTCTGAGTCTTTAAACGTCTTATCAAGATTGAATGAAACATGTTTTCCCTTCTTTTCTTGTTTAAGCTTCTTAGGACTCGGTTCAGCCTTATCTTTAAACACTTTATCCTCATGGAATGTCACATTTCTGCTGATGGTACACTTCCCATCCTCTAGCAACCAGACTCTGTATCCTTTAACACCCTGGGGATATCCAACGAAGTAACCTTTAGTAGCTCTAGGACTTATCTTGTCTTGAACAGTATGAACAAAAGCTTCACAGCCAAATCTTCTCAGATGACCAAGTGTCACCTTCCTCCCTGACCAAACTTCTTCTGGAATCTTAAAGCTCAATGCTGATGTAGGAGAGTGATTAATTAGATATACCGCCGTGGAAGCTGTTTCAGCCCAAAACTGTTTGCCAAACCCTGTCTCAGCTAACATACTTCGAACCTTGTTCATAATAGTTCTATTCATCCTTTCTGCCACACCATTTTGCTGCAGTGTGTAGGCACATGTCTTGTGTCTTTTGATCCTTGAACTCTTGCATAACCCATCAAACGCTTTGTTGCAAAATTCCAAACCATTGTCTGTTCTGAGACACTTCACTCGTTTTCCTGTTTGATTCTCAACAAGCTGTTTCCATTCTTTGAAACTTTGAAATGCTTCATCTTTAGTCCTTAGGAAATCAATCCACACTTTCCTTGAGTAGTCATCAATAAACGTGATGAAGTATTTACACCCTGCAAGGCTCTCTTCAACATTAGATGATCCCCACAAGTCTGAGTGAATATACTCCAGTGGTTCCGTAGACGTGTGCTTCCCTTCTTGAAAACTCTGCTTCTGAGATTTCCCAAGAACGCATTCCTCACAGAAATCGAGTGTATGAACTTCTTTACCGTCAAGATAGCCACCTTTGGCTAACTCATTCATGCACTTAAGTCCCATGTGACCTAGTCTTGAATGCCACCTTCTCGTAGTATCAACTTCAGGTCTAGCAACAGAGACTATTCCCTTCTGAATACTTCCATTTAAGAAGTATAAACCTTCTCTGTATGTTCCTGTGAGCACACGTTGTCCATCCTTTGAGAAAGTTACATTGAAACCAGACCCTTCATAACTACACCCACTCTTCTCTAGTTGCCCATAAGAAATTAAATTTCTACCCATGGTTGGCATGTAGCGTACATCCGTAAGAATCACTTCTGTACTATCTGGATTCACAATCTTCACCTTCCCAATTCCAGTCACTTCACTGTAAGTATTATTCCCCATTAGAACCTTTCCTCCATTTAGTTCTCTAAAGTCAAACAGAGCTTCTCTATCTGGTGTGATGTAAAACGTGCAACCAGAATCTAAAACCCACTGATCACGAGTGTCATGGACACTTGCTGTTAAAATCATAGGCTCCTTTCTTGATACAACATTTGCATTTTGTTGCCGGTTCACATCTTTTCGTTCAGGGCAATCTCTTTTGAAATGACCTTCACGTCCACAAACCCAGCACTCTCTTGGCTTTGAGGGTGTCTGTGATCTAGGAATCCTCTTGAATCTGCTCTCTCTGCTCTTACTTCTACCTCTCCCTTGCTTTCCCCATTGTCGCTTCTCACTGTTTCCTCTTGAAGCAACCAGGCCTTCAGCAGTTGCACTCGACTTCCCTATAAGGCCTTTCTCTCTTAACTCAGCTTCCTTAGAGTATGCCGCAGTAGTGACTTCCTTTAGGGTTAAAGTTTCTTTGCTGTTACCATACTTCAACATATGCACAAGAGAGTCATATTGAGGTGGTAGACTGGACAGCACTTGAATGGCCTGATCTTCATCTGACACCATAATATTTAGGCTTGCTAAATCATCAACCAGCTTGAGAAAGCCATCCAAATTTTCTTCAATGGATTTCTGCTCAGACATTTTAAAACTTGCAAAACTCTGCTTCAAGTAGATTCTATTAGGTAAGGTCTTTGTCTGATAGTCAGCTTCCAGTGCTCTCCAGACTCCCACAGATGTTTGTTCCTTCATTACCTTCCTCAATACAATATTAGTAAGGCTTGTGCATATCAGATTCCTTGCTCTAGCATCCTTTTCCTTAATCTTTGGATCTGGTTCTTCATCCTTTGCCTTTAACTTTGAGTCTGGATCATCCTTGTCAGATGATTCAACAGAATCTCCTTGCAGAATCTTCCCCAGTCCTTGTAATTCAAGTTGCATAAGCATTTTGAATTTCCACATTCCAAAATCCCCTTTCCCATCGAACTTCTCCATCTCAAACTTAGTAACAGCCTCCATCAAGATCCGAGCTCGTAACACACCGATCCACGATATTTAAGATCGATGAACACCTCTTGATCAAGTTCACCCGCAATCAATCCCAGTACACAAACCTTTTGCTCTGATACCACTTGTTAGTTTTAGATCTTGACTCTGTTTTAGTTCGAATGATAATGGTGATCGATGTTCTTGTGTTATCAGGTAATGCAGGTAAAGCAAACAACACAAGATTTGTTTACCCGGACTTCGTTTCCTACTGTCCGGGGAGAGATCGAAACTCTCAAGCAATCACTAGCTCATAAGAAAGCAATATATAGAGTCTTGGTATCTTGCTACACACGTAACCAGATCACAACACAATCAGTGTGTAAAGACTACCTCTGAAATACACTCCAGGTAATCAGATTCTCCTTGAAAGATCACGATCAGCTCTTCACCGTCTCCGTCGCGATCTTCTTTGAGATAAGACTCTTTCTCTCTCCAGTTGCTCTCTCTCTCTCCTTTCTGTTTTCGTAACAGAACATCACTCTCTTCTCTTCTGTTGAAGAAGATAAAGCTAGTCATTTAATCAAAACGATGCAGTTTTGATATTTCTCTTTTGCAGGCTTAACAAAACCGAAGTCCAGGTCTTCTGTATATGGGCCTCAACACTTCAAGCCCATAACCAGCTCAGTTGACTACCGACAAACACTCACACATTCCCACACGAACAAAACCCTTAACCGCTTTCTCCCTGCAATCACTATGACATTTTTCTTATCCTTTTAGATAAAAGAGAAACTGTGTCAAATTAAAGTTTGTTTTATTTTGTCTCTAAAAATTTCACGTTTATCAGTTAAAAATAAAAAAAAAGTCAATAAGAGCCATGTGTTTTCAATAGAACAACTGGAATTCACATTCTTTTTAAAAACAAAAATGTCTTTCGATTTAAATTAAGGAAACAAAAAGATACATTCTTTTGAGCAGAATGTTTTGGGTTTCCCAGCTATATTTTACATCAGTAAGATAGCCCAATGATAACGAAAGCTTGTACGAAATAAGAAAAGTAAGACCATAGATATTACACAAAGAAAGTAAGAACCATATAAGGAGATGATTTCTTATTTGAACATGTCGATTGCATGCAAAGGATCCTTGAGAAGAGATTAAATTTTTGAATTTGATTTGAGTACCCCTGAGCTACGAAGGTGATAGAGGTTCCAGATAAGTCTTGTGTCTACGGAGGATGTGGAGGTCGAATGCCCCAGATCAATGAATGACCTGCTAACTTCCATCAGTTAAAGGGGTAAGTAATTTCAGATTTCTCTTTTTCAGTACGTGGCACATTTAGAATGCTGTACTCATCCAGAAACTGAACATGCCCGACTAGAATTTGTATCCCGTAGAGCTGAGATCTTGTTCCACACTGTTGAGTCAATTGCTGAAGGTATCAAATTCACCGGTTTGAATTGAGCCATGTGGATTCTGCTGTTTCCACAACAAGAAATATGGGTATTGGTAGCACTTCACGGTAGCACGAATTCACGAAGTGCTACCAATAGTTGTAAAGTCTGATACCCGACTCTTTCGTAGCGTTACTTAAGCGCTAGTGAAATATTTCATTTACCCGGGAAATAAAATGAAAAAAAATACATTAATTTCGGTTAAGTGTTGGTATGCAAAGAAATTGGCAAAGGACTTAGCTTTTTTCAACTCTTCTTCCTCTCCTTCCCTTCGAAACCATCGACGGCGCATGCAAAATTTGGGAGCCTCGATCTCTCTGAGATTTCACGAAGATCTTCCTGCTTGTGGTGTTGTCGTCGCCGGCGGTCAGATTCCAGGTGAAACCCAATTTCGATTTTGTCCGTATGAACCCTAGATTCAATTTTTAGATTTATCTGATTTCTCTGATTAATTTCTTTGATTTCTTTCAGCTTTTACAATTTCGATTGAACTTAATCTTAGTATTTGAATACATGAAGATTACGAGGAGACAAGTCAGGTTAGAGATAATCAAATCTGTTTTGGATTCGATATCGTGAGGAGTGAAGTTTGATTCTTTTGGTTGCAAATACAATTTGATCTGTGGTTCTTGTTTGTTCTCTTTTGATTTGCAGGTTTGAGTTTTAGATTTTTCCTTTCTAGAGTGAAGTCGAGTTGAAATCTGAAGGATCTTAATTGAGGTGATTTTTTTCCGACCACTTTTATGTTGTGTGTTGTTTTAGTATCTGATTGGTTGATTGTTGATTGCTGCTTATGTGAATGAAAATGTGTGTGCTTGGTGTTTGACATACTCCTATGTTATGTGGTGTTTGTTTTATTTTGTTGGTTATCGGTTAGAAACTTAGAACACTGAAATGGTGTCAAAGTCATGAGTTCATCTAAACAGGTAAGAAAAAACAATATATATTATAGTTACTGATTTTTGTGTGATTAAAAGAGTTTAAACTATGCTTTAATGTCTCTTAACTGAAGAGCTGATCCTGGTTATGAGAGAGGTGTGTGGGAGTTTGTGAGGTGTGTTGGTGCAGATTTAACTGAGTCTGAGATGATCATTTGCCCATGCATAGACTGTCGCAATGTAGATCGTCACTCAGTCGGGGTTGTTGTTGATCATCTAGTAACTAGGGGAATGAATTTGAGTTATAAGATACGGGAGGATTGGTATCATCATGGAGAAGTAATATCAGGGGCTGACTCTAGAAGCAATGCAAGCGAGAGAAAGAAAGAGATTTCAGGGTTATACCAAACAGCTGAGTATCTCGATGAAGATTTTCTTAGGCAGCGTGATCAAAGTGAGGTTGCTGAAGGTGAAGATAAGGAAGAAGATAAGTTTCTTGCTACGCTAGCAGATGCAGAAACACCTATGTATCCAAGTTGTGCTAGCCACAACAAGCTGTCGGCGATAGTTTCACTCTTTAGGATAAAGACACAGAGTGGTTGGTTTGATAGAAGCTTCGATCTTTTGCTTGAGACTTTGCCACATATGCTACCCGAGGAGAATGTCTTGCACACATCCTTGTATGAAGTGAAAAGGTTTCTGAGATCTTTTGATATGAGATATGAGAAGATACACGCTTGTGTGAACGACTGTTGTCTATTCAGAAAAGAGTTTGAGAAGCTAGACAACTGTCCGAAATGCAATGCTTCAAGATGGAAGATTAACATGCGCACAGGTGATGTGAAGAAAGGTATTCCACAGAAAGTTCTCAGGTATTTTCTGATAATTCCACGTCTGAAGAGGATGTTCAGGTCAGAGGAAATGGCGAAGGAATTCAGGTGGCATTTTACTAACAAAAGAAGTGATGGAAAAAGCAGACATCCGGTAGATTCTGTTACTTGGGATCAGATGAATGACAAATACCCGTTATTTGCCGCTGAAGAAAGGAATCTTAGGCTTGGACTGTCAACTGATGGGTTCAATCCTTTTAACATGAAGAATGTGAACTACAGTGCTTGGCCGGTTTTGCTAGTGAATTACAACATGTCACCTGAAAAGTGTATGAAGGAGGAGAACATCATGTTGTCATTGCTGATTCCTGGTTCAACCCAACCTGGAAACAATATTGATGTGTACTTAGAACCACTTATTGAGGATCTACACCATCTGTGGGATAAAGGAGAGGTAACGTATGATGCATTCAGTCACAAAACTTTCACTTTAAGATCAATGCTTCTTTGGACAATTCAGGATTTTTCTGCGTATGGAAATCTTGCAGGGTGTAAAGTTAAGGGAAAAATGGGATGTCCTGTGTGTGGGAAAAACACAGATAGTATGTGGCTGAGTAACTGCAGGAAGCACGTATATATGTCCCATCAGAAAGGTCTACCTCCGAGACATGCTGATCGAGGAAAGAAATCATGGTTTGATGGTAAAGCTGAGCATGGGAAAAAGGGTAGGATTTTGAGTGGTCATAACATAAGCCAAATACTCAGAAATTACAAGAATGATTTCGGAAATGTGAAAGTAACTGGAAGGAAGAGGAAGATTAAAGAGTGTTGGATCTGCGTCCAATACGGAAGATGAATCCAGTGAATCAGAGGAAGAAGAAGAAGTAGTAGATGAGGAGGAGCTATCTCGATGGAAGAAGCGGTCAATCTTTTTCAAGTTGCCTTATTGGGAGGTATGTATGTTTCTTTAATTTTATGTATATTTTGCAGAATTTTTCTATCTCTAGCTTTCTTTGACACTCTCATGTGTGTTTGTTTTGTATAGGATCTCCCGGTTAGACACAATTTAGACGTGATGCATGTGGAAAGAAATGTTGCTGCAAGCCTTGTCGCAACATTGTTGCATTGTGGAAAATCAAAAGATGGTCTTAACGCTAGAAAAGATTTGGAACTGCTTGGCATTTGGAAGGATTTACATCCTCAACCCCATGGGAAGAGAACTTACAACATCTACATGACACTAATGAAAGATGTAGACATGATGCAACAACGTTATGGAGAACCCATACACAGCCATTTGCGTCTTGGTTAAAAGAGCAGGCAAGTTCCTAATCTGAGCAATAATTGTTTGTTCTGGTTTGGTTATAGATATGTATTGACACTTAGCATATTATTTATAGATACCAATTACTTCAGAGAATCACGAAGAAACACTGAAGTGGTTGGCCAACGGTCCTCGTTCAAGCACAAGGTCTTACACTGGCTATATCATTAATGGACTGCGGTTTCACATTATTTCAGTTGACAGGGAAACTCAGAACAGTGGTATTGTATATGAGGCAACAACTATGTGTCGATCTAGTGCAAAATACACTTCTAAGATGGTTGATTTAGTAACTTACTATGGCAGAGAGGTGGATTTTCTACTGATCCACGACAACACATTCTACATTCCTTTATTCTGCTGTCTATGGGCAAACATAGGTAATGGAGTGAAGGTCGAAGATGGCTTCACACTAGTCAACCTGAACCAAAGCCAAATGGCTTTTACTAAAGATCCATACATCCTCGCCTCCCAAGCCAAATGGCTTCACTCTAGATGAGTCACTCAGTTGGTTTGTAGCTATGCGAGGTTCTACAAGAAGATACAGTGAAGAGGATGCTGAAGATGGTCATGCAGGTGTTGGTCCATTGGCAGCAGTGGTAGACATGGATGTTGATGACTCGGCTGATGATTCTAGAAATGTTTAGGCTGAATGTGAAGGCATTTATGTTTGAAAGGAATCATCTTTTTTGGGTTCTTATTGCAAATTTCTGCGTTGTTTTTTCTTTATAATGACATTGCAGATTTCTGCATTGTTTTTTGGATTGATATTGCAGATGTTGCTTGCTTGATGATTCTTAGCGTTGTTTTTTGGATGGATTGATATTCTTATTGTTGTTTGTTTTCCTATCATTGTGTGTTTTTTTAGTGTTTGTTTCATTGTATTTTCTAAACATTGACACTTAACATTCAATTTATGTTTCAGGTGAAGGAATCGTAAGAACAAGCGTATGAAGAAGACAACACTGAAGAACAAGCAAACTGATCGAGAGCATCCAAATCACGTCTGGTTTCCTCACTCAGGAAAGCTCCTACCATTAAAGCAAGGATGGACCTGCGATCCAAGAATGTCAATACAACTGAATGGTGTAAATTCGTCCGAGAGAAGACAAGTACCGCCTTCAAGGTTGTCAGTGACTCTTACAGAGAAAGAAGACAGAAGCAAATTCCTCACACTTGCGGTCGTAAGGGAATGGTGAGATTGAGAGAAGATCTGGTTAATTCTAGCGATGACCCATCAAAAGTGTGAA
Source organism: Moricandia moricandioides (assembly GCA_905132885.1). Classification (NCBI taxonomy): domain Eukaryota; kingdom Viridiplantae; phylum Streptophyta; class Magnoliopsida; order Brassicales; family Brassicaceae; genus Moricandia; species Moricandia moricandioides. The sequence goes on from CAJHQQ010005651.1 coordinate 11,577, forward strand.
GGCTAAGAGTGTGGGTCAAATCACGAACTAAGAAGGATGGAACGGTTGTCAATGTGAATGCGGCTGAAAAGATAGTAAGTTAAAATCAATATGTTCACATAGATTTTATGAATTTGGATTATCTGGTGTTTCCAGAAAAAGGCGTCAGAGATAGAACTTGAGGGTCATGAAGATTCATCCTCAACAAATCCAAAGCAAGATCTGATAACTGAGGTATTGGGACCTGATCAACGTGGCAGGTTGAGAGCAATGGGCAGAGGCATGTCCATGACCAAAATAAATTGTTTACAAATCAAGAACAACTTCATGGCTGGCATGGAAGAAAAAAAAGTGTCTATGAAGAAACAGATTGATGATTTACAGCAGCAAATTGCCAAAATGAATAATCCACAAGACACTGATGTCAGTGAAAACTCGCATAACAAGGTATGCACTACTTCCTCTGTCGTAATCTATCTCTATAAATGTAGTTATGAATTGATTTGAATCTATTTTACTTCATGTAGAGTGTTAATACCAAGTTACTTCCCAAGTGTTATCTTTTGGAGTGGTCTGTTGTCGATGTCAATGTTACTGAGGAACGGGTTGTGTCATCAGAACCTGATGAGTTAGTTAATGGGATTCCGTTAGGGCCTAATGCTGTGAAGGTTTTAGTTGAAACTGCAACAAAACAAGATACTTTTTTATGGAGACATGCGCCTAATATGTTTAATATTGAGGATGCCGTAGGAGAAATGATTGCATGGCATTTCGATCATTGTATTGTTCCAACAACAGGTTTACCAGAAGACAAAGCTCCAAAGTTTAAGTTTCCTCTTCCTCTTCCTCTATGGTTGATGAGTCTGAAGCTGAGTCTTTCTTATACAAATTTTTTTTTTTGTTTTGCAGAGCCCTTGAGGCAATTCAAATAACAAATGCAAACTCATGGACTATATACGTAATGAGGAAGTCGTTGCTGTAGGTCGATGGCAGACGAAAGAACCAAAAACGTTGGTGAATGGACTTCCGCTTGGTCCAAATGCAATAAAAGTGTATGTGGATGAGGTAGTAAACCTTGATGCATACATATGGAGGCCTACTGTGGGGAAGACAACTATGGAGGATTATCATAACAGTTTTGTAGCCTGGCCAGTAAATAGAGTTGTGTTTGACTCAGAAACACCAAATTCTAAAACAGGAAGTTCAAAAGCATGAAGTTCTATAGTAGGAAGTTCAAAGTCAGGAAGTTCAACTTGTAAGAATCAAAAGTCTCCACTAAGTGCAACAACTACTGCAAAACCTGCAACGAGTGTCAAAGATCAGTCTAGGAATGAGGATTCTCCTTTAACTCCACCAGCTCCTACAAAAAAACCTGCAGTGACTATGAAAGAGAAGTCACCTGTAACTCCAGCATCTCCTCTTCGCAGATCAGAGGTTTTTCCTTTCCTTGCATTACTTGATCAGTTATGGTTGTGATCCCTGAATATTGGTTCTGCTTTGTGGTTTGTGGTTGCAACGTAACAAATTCAAGCCTAATCAGAAAATCAAGCTGCTGGACCTGTCCGTAAATAAGGTGGTCGTTGCTGAAGGACGTTGGTCATCGAGTAATCCTGAACATCTTGTACACTTTCAACCTTTTGGGCCTGGTTCATGTCGAGTCTTTGTGGATGTTGTGAAGATTAAAGATGCTGTTGCGTGGAGGACATCATCAGAGATCGAGTATATGGAAGATGCACTTGGAAGCTGTCTTGCTTGGCCAGAGATAAAGTTCTACTGGTGAGATCTCGTTTATTTGTTACATATGTGGAAATATGTCAAACTAATCAGATTTGTCTTTCTGTTCAGGTATAAAAACAAAGCCAAAGGAACCAAGCAATAAGACTGTCTGTGTTTTAATGACTCTGTTTTTCAATGACTCTGTTTTTTAAAGACTGTGTTTTTATCGGCTTTCAGTTTTTGTGTTTCAAAACATGACTAAGTGTAATTTGCCTTGTTTCTTATGCTTTTAGAATCTTAACTAATTATGGGTTTTATGATTTCACGTGTTTCTCTTAACAAGGCCAAAATTATAATGTTGAAATATATAATGTCTTGTAACCTTGCAAATTTAGTGGTTGTAAGTCTTTGTAATAATTTCATTATATACTTGAAATTTCCAAATACAATTTCATATAACAAAGCAAAATCTAACTTTTAGTGTTTAGGGTAACGATAGGGTTGATTGTGTAGGGATTAGTTTTAGGGTTTAGGGTAATGATAGTGTGAGTGATTCATTTAAAAATATGTGATAGCTAGTGTTTAGTGAAGGTAACCAAAAGGTAACAACACACAAATAATGATAAAATTAAGAATCAAGTAAGCTTTCCACACTTTTGTTATTGAGGGTTGATGTTTTAGTGTCAAGTTTTAGGGGTTAGGGTATAAATTGGTTTACTTTGAGTATTTAGTGTTTATATGTTCAGAACATGATGTCTTCTTTGCATAATTTAGTTTTTATTGATTATATGATCATTTTAAAATGTAGACATAAAGTCATATACAAGTATACACCATCCTAAATCATATCAAAATCAAACAAACTCCATGTTGTTCTTAGCTTACAGCCATATTTTCGATATTTCATGTAGGAGACAAACTAAAAAAATTGCACCCATTATATCAATTGGATTAAGATGATTCAACGGTGGAGATTAGTGCTTTAGGTTATCCTCGTCATTGTCTCTCATTGGTCCAGATTTTCTTTATCGACTTCTCTCTCCTTCCCACAAATCTCTCTCAAGCAACGAATCTCTCTCAACCCTTCACTCCTTCCATCTCAAACCACCACAAATCTGTATAAGCCACCACGATTCCATCTCAAACCACCACAAATCTCTCTGACCCTCCACAATTTCATCTCCAATCTCTCTTCAGCAGCCACGATTTATGTTACAGAGTTCTCTCCTTACAGGTTATCGCCTCTTACAGATCTCTTACAGGTAATGAATCTTACAGATTTCAGAGAAACTCCAATATCTTGTTCGATTTGTAGAGATAGTCAAAGATCTATCTTTGGATTAATTTTTCAATTTAATCTTCAGTAATCTATTCTTCAAATTTTCAGTTTAATCGACAGACTCAATTTCCAGGTAAGAGAAACTCCAATATCTTGTTCGATTTGTTACCTTGTGTTGAGATAGTCAAAGATCTAACTTTGGATTAATTTTACATCTAGCAACTCTAATGGAAGCAAGGAAGGGCCTCATCTGTGGCCTCGCTGCAGCCGGAGTGAAACCACAACTCAAACAACAACAGCCATAACATGAAGCTCAAATGCAACGCCCAAGAGAACCAGGACAGTCCTTAGGAGGTAATGATGTGGAAGAGATAACAAGAGCCGAGTTTAGACGCTCTCAAGGCTACCACTTGATACGCATTGGGGATCCTGAAGAAGACATCGACCCAATGTTCCTGAACTTTATCAGATCCCTGAATGCCCGCAACTTAGCTCCTATGAGACGGCCAAAAACATGGACAGTCATCACGAGCCATGGGTTCTTCTCAAGACTAATGCCTACATTTCTATAAACCATTTGCTTCAGTCTGTATTTTATTTGCTTCTGGATCTATTGTACTTAATCATTTTATTTCTTTTGGAATGTTTGT
>CAJHQQ010005652.1:0-15180 GCA_905132885.1 Moricandia moricandioides
TCCTATTACTTCCTTCTAAACAGAAAACCACAAGGGGGAAGAGTGCACAACCATAAGTGAACATAGCATGACTTGTTTGAACCAGGTCTCTTCCATCCCAGATTGTAGTTGTATCCAAAGTGCGCCTTCAAAGGTTTTGATGCTCTCTAACTTCTTAGATATAATGAAGTTCCTTGCTACGGCTCATTGACACTGAGGCTCGTGATAATATGATCCAAAATCTGTAGAGAATTATACACCACAAGCCCTATAATAACAGGCTCGTACGAAACTCAAAAAGGATTTTACCGGGCTGACTGTGTTCGTATCTCACCCTGTCAGCATTCGTATCTGTAGGACTATCGCATGTTTTCAGGACCAGCGTACGCGGTAGTAGCATAGCCTGCGTGAATCTCGTACTTAGTATAGCTTCTCCCGCTCACTAATAGCATTACAGTTCCCCGATGAACATACATATCATCAACCTTGGGTCTACGCACTGAGTTCCTTCCACCGCGTTTCTTTGACAACAAGAGATCCGTAAAGACTTTCGAATTAACATATACATTGATCCTACCTATGAATAACCGAATTACCCCGACGTAGGTGTAGAGACGTATCGCAATGAAATCCTTAACACTGCGATCACCCATGTTCAGTTTTCTTCAAAGACTTGACCTACGAGACTCTGTCACACCATGAGAACTTTCAATCTTCATTATTCTTATCATAGCATAAACTTGGGCAAGGCTTTGCAGTCACTTCCCATAAGAAGCCGAATGTTCACATAAACCAAGCAAAAGAAACCGATGTATATCCGTGATCTATTCCGTGGAGCACCACATCCGCCTCTCAATTCTCTTATACGAGAAGAAAAAGCAATCATGATACCTTTCCAGAAAAACAGGCTCCCTGCAGACAACTAGATCCTGCTCACGCCCGACTAAGACCATCCAGGGTCCAGATAAGCCAATTATCCCACGGACCCAACATCAAAGCCCATAAAAATCTTCTCCGCCTCTTCCCATCCTTTTCAAAACGGCCGGCAAATTATACGAAACTAGTTAGCAGAGCTAAAACATTCAGAAAGAGACACAACCCACCGAGTTTCACCAAACTTATCGACCAACTTCGAAAGATGCTTAAATTCTCCTCACATCCTGCCCAAAACTCCTGAATCAAAACTGACTAGCAGTAACAACGATCTCGTGACGCCAACGCCTCGATCCTCCCAGTTTATCCAACTACCATCAAACGCCTCCTGAAACGATGCTGGTTCCAGTGCCTTGTTTGGAATTTGGAATTTAACCTTGATACTAATAAACCAGAATGAATCACGACGTAAGAAGCTTGATTTGGAATCATTAATCAGTGTAGAATCACCCTGAATTTGAATCAATATCATTGGAGTTATGATGAAGAAGTTATCCCACTTTTAACCGAAGTGATTCCAGTTTGTCATGTTTGGAGATTTGGGAATTTATTCTTGATACTAATAAAACCAGAATGAATCACGATGTAAGAAGCTTGATTTGGAATCATTAATCAGTATAGAATCACCTTGAAGTTGAATCAATATCATTGGAACTATGATGAAGAAGTTATCCCACATTTAACCGAAGTGATTCCAGTTTGCCATTTTTGGAGATTTGGCAATTTCTTCTTGATACTAATAAAACAAGAATGAATCACGATGTAAGAAGCTTGATTTGGACTCATAAATCAGTGTCGAATCACCCTGAAGTTGACTCAAGATCATAGGAATTATGATGAAGAAGTTAACTTACTTTTAACCGAAGTTTACCCTGTTTGGAGATTTGGGAATTTATTCTTCATACTAATAAAACCAGAATGAATCACAATGTAAGAAGCTTGATTTGGACTCATTAATCAGTGTAGAATGACCCTGAAGTTGAATCAATATCATTGGAGTTATGATGAAGAAGTTATCCTACTTTGAACCGAAGTGATTCCAGTTTCCTCTGTTTGGAGATTTGGCAATTTCTTCTTCATACTAATAAAACCAGAATGCATCACGATGTAAGAAGATTGATTTGGACTCATAAAGTGTAGAATCACCCTGAAGTTGACTCAAGATCATAGGAGTTATGATGAAGAAGTTATCCCACTTTTAACCGAAGTGATTCCAGTTTGCCTTGTTTGGAGATTTGGGAATTTATTCTTGATACTAATAAAACCAGAATGAATCACGACGTAAGAAGCTTGATTTGGAATCATTAATCAGTGTAGAATCACCCTGAATTTGAATCAATATCATTGGAGTTATGATGAAGAAGTTATCCCACTTTTAACCGAAGTGATTCCAGTTTGCCCTGTTTGGAGATTTGGCAATTTCTTCTTGATACAAATAAAATCAGAATGAATCATGATGTAAGAAGCTTGATTTGGACTCATAAATCAATTTAGAATCATCCTGAAGTTGAATCAATGTCACTGGACTTATGATGAATAAGTTATCCCACTTTTAACCGAAGTGATTCCAGTTTGCCTTGTTTGGAGGTTTGGGAATTTATTCTTGATACTAATAAAACCAGAATGAATCACGACGTAAGAAGCTTGATTTGGAATCATTAATCAGTGTAGAATAAACTTGAATTTGAATCAATATCATTGGAGTTATGATGAAGAAGTTATCCCACTTTTAAGCGAAGTGATTCCAGTTTGCCCTGTTTGGAGATTTGGGAATTTATTCTTGATACTAATAAAACCAGAATGAATCACGATGTAAGAAGTTTGATTTGGACTCATAAAGTGTAGAATCACCCTGAAGTTGACTCAAGATCATAGGAGTTATGATGAAGAAGTTATCCCACTTTTAACCGAAGTGATTCCAGTTTGCCATGTTTGGAGAGTTGGCAATTTATTCTTGATACTAATAAAACCAGAATGAATCACGATGTAAGAAGCTTGATTTGGACTCATAAATAAGTGTAGAATCATCCTGAAGTTGAATCAATATCATTGGACTTATGATGAAGAAGTTATCCCACTTTTAACCATAGTGATTCCAGTTTACCCTGTTTGGAGTTTTGGCAAGTTCTTCTTGATACAAATAAAACCAGAATGAATCAATATGTAAGAAGCTTGATTTTGACTCATAAATCAATTTAGAATCATCCTGAAGTTGAATCAATATCATTGGACCTATGATGAATAAGTTATCCCACTTTTAACCGAAGTGATTCCAGTTTGCCTTGTCTGGAGATTTGGGAATTTATTCTTGATACTAATAAAACCAGAATGAATCACGACGTAAGAAGCTTGATTTGGAATCATTAATCAGTGTAGAATCACCCTGAATTTGAATCAATATCATTGGAGTTATGATGAAGAAGTTATCCCACTTTTAACCGAAGTGATTCCAGTTTGCCCTGTTTGGAGATTTGGGAATTCATTCTTGATACTAATAAAACCAGAATGAATCACGATGTAAGAAGCTTGATTTGTACTCATTAATCAGAATAGAATCACCCTGAAGTTGAATCAATATCATTGGAATTATGATGAAGAAGTTATCCCACATTTAACCGAAGTGATTCGAGTTTGCCATTTTTGGAGATTTGGCAATTTCTTCTTGATACTAATAAAACAAGAATGAATCACGATGTAAGAAGGTTGATTTGGACTCACAAATCAGTGTCGAATCACCCTGAAGTTGACTCAAGATCATAGGAGTTATGATGAAGAAGTTAACTTACGTTTAACCGAAGTGATTCCAGTTTGCCCTATTTGGAGATTTGGGAATTTATTCTTGATACTAATAAAACCAGAATGAATCAAGATATAAGAAGCTTGATTTGGAATCATTAATCAGTGTAGAATCACCCTGAAGTTGAATCAATATCATTGGAGTTATGATGAAGAAGTTATCCCACATTTAACCGAAGTGATTCCAGTTTGCCCTGTTTGGAGATTTGGCAATTTCTTCTTGATACTAATAAAACCAGAATGAATCACGATGTAAGAAGATTATTTGGACTCATTAATCAGTGTAGAATCACCCTGAAGTTGAATCAAGATCATAGGAATTATGATGAAGAAGTTATCCCACTTTTAACCGAAGTGATTCCAGTTTGCCCTGTTTGGAGATTTGGCAATTTCTTCTTGATACTAATAAAACCAGAATGAATCACGATGTAAGAAGCTTGATTTGGACTCATAAATCAGTGTCGAATCATCTTGAAGTTGACTCAAGATCATTGGAGTTATGATGAAGAAGTTATCCCACTTTTAACCGAGGTGATTCCAGTTTGCCATGTTTGGAGATTTGGCAATTTCTTCTTGATACAAATAAAACCAGAATGAATCACGATGTAAGAAGTTTGATTTGGACTCATAAATCAGTGTAGAATCATCCTGAAGTTGAATCAATATCATTGGAGTTATGATGAAGAAGTTATCCCACTTTTAACCGAAGTGATTCCAGTTTGTCCTGTTTGGAGATTTGGGAATTTATTCTTGATAATAATAAAACCAGAAAGAATCACGATGTAAGAAGCTTGATTTGGACTCATTAATCAGTGTAGAATCACTCTGAAGTTGAGTTAATATCATTGGAGTTATGATGAAGAAGTTATCCCACTTTTAACCGAAGTGATTCCAGTTTGCCCTGTTTGGAGATTTGGCAATTTCTTCTTGATACTAATAAAACCAGAATGAATCACGATGTAAGAAGCTTGATTTGGACTCATAAATCAGTGTCGAATCACCCTGAAGTTGACTCAAGATCATAGGAGTTATGATGAAGAAGTTATCCCACTTTTAACCGAAGTGATTCCAGTTTTGATAAACCCCTGGTGAGGAGATCCTTTTGTCCCTGATACTTTTGAAGGAAGATCTGATGGTTTTGAGAGAGATCTGGGTTGATTTAGATGATGATGGATGGATTGATTGGATGATCTTTAGAAATGATCTATGAACTGATCATATCTTGTGTAGATGTGTCTAAGATCAAGAGAATGAACCCTGTTTGAGATCAAAGACAAGTTTTTGCAATCAGAGAATGAACTCTTTAGCAATCAGTGTTCAAAGATGAACATAGGATTCACAAGCTTTCTGGAAAAGTTTTTGATAAAAAGAGTGAATGAGTTTTTCAGAGAGTTCTCAAAGAGTTTATGTAGCAGAAACAGAAGGTAAAAGGTCCTTAATACTTGTAGAAACTCGAAATTAAAAGAGTAGAAATACTTAGACAAGTCCAAAGACTGAATAAGTGAAAAGTTGGCTCTTTTCCTTGGCTTGATTTTTAAGTTGGTTTGGGTCTGGTTCAGAGTAAACCAAAGCAGCAATTGATTTCTTCAGTCTTCTGGTTTGTGATCTAGTAACTGGGCCTTTAGACAAGCAGAATGGATCCTTATCTTGATTGGTTTGGGCCGAGTAAGATGCATCTGATCCATGTGAAAGATTGGGTCGAAATATATCATCATCAGCTCCCATCACGCCTTGAGTATCAATCTGGTTCAGCTCAATTAGCTCCTCTTCAGTGTCACTCTCATTCAGCTTCAGTTCAGCTACTGGTTTAGTCATGGTTGCATCATCCCCTCCTCCTTTTAAAGGATTTGACCTCAAATCCAAATCATCTGCACAGAAAGGGATCAAGTCAGCAACATTGAAAGTAGAGCTAACAACATACTTACCTTGAAGATCAATTTTGTAAGCATTGTTGTTGATGCGTTCCAACACTTTGAAGGGTCCATCTGTTCTTGGCAAGAGTTTTGACTTTCTTTCAGCAGGAAATCTATCCTTTCTCAAGTAAATTTACACCAAATCTCCTGGTTCTAGTATTAACTCACGCCTCTTCTTGTTGGCATGCTTCTCAAACTCTTTAGTCCTTTCTTCAATGTTCTTTTTAACCTGTTGATGCAAGAAACCACATACTCGGCCTTGGCCTTTCCATCAAGGTTAGTCTGCTCATTAAGAGGTAAAGGTAACAAATCCAGTGGAGTCAAAGGACTAAAACCATACACAATCTGAAAGGGAGAGAACTTTGTAGCCCTATGCACTGAATGATTGTAAGCAAATTCAACATGTGGCAAACAATCTTAACCACAGTTCTTAAGAGAGCAGATAAGGTCCTATTGACTACTTCAGTTTGCCCATCAGTTTGTGGGTGACAAGTAGTTGAGAACAAGAGTTTAGTTCCTAATCTAGACCAGAGAGTCTTCCAAAAGTAGCTAAGGAACTTGGTATCTCTATCAGACACAATGGTTCTAGGCATTCCATGTAAACGCTCTAGATGAGCCACATGAAGCCACATTGCACTAGCAGCCTGGTGATGATGCTCTAGCCATTCCTGAAGGTCCCATGACTCGTTCCAGAGTCAAGAAGCTTAAAGAGAATGTTGTTGGATTACTCACTTCACATCCACAACAAGAAAGTCTTGGACAAGGTCTGATCCGAGATGTCTTGATCACCATTCAAGCCATCTCTACATCAAGCTGAGTTAGTGTCTAGGTAAGACATGGGGTGCGTGCTCTTTTCCTTGCTTTTGGTTTTGTCCCATGAGGTTTTCCGGAGGAAGGTTTTTAACGAGGCCACAACTTGTCTTCACATCACCTAAGTCCTATCTCGGTCCAAGACTATAGAAGTTTACATTTTCATTTCATTTCATTTTAAAAACTTATGTTAAACTATAGTTTCCTTTTTTGGTTATTGTCGAAACCCTAGAGAGCATGTTCTCTGGTTTCTTATTTAAAGGGGTCTCTAAACCCTATTGTACTCATCCATCTTTCAATAAACAAGTATCTTTTCTCCTTGACGGCTCTCTCTCTAGAAAGTGTGTCGAGTCTGGTGTGTAGTATCCAGAGACCTAAGGGTGTCTAATTTGGTGTGTCATATCCGAGTTATTCATCTAGGAGTATCAAGAGATCATCCATCCCTCTTGTGTCACCATTCAATCCACAAACCTTGAAGAACTTGAGTCCCTGATTCGTTCTTGCAAGGATCTATCCATTCCCATCAACCAAAGAGCATCCTAGGGGCGCATCACAGCCAGTCCATGGAAACTTCTAACTTCACTCACACTCGTAGGACTTGGCCAATCTCGGATTGCTTTCACCTTTTCTTCATCAACCTTGATTCCCTGGGCTGTAACAACAAAGCCTAAAAACACAAGGTGATCTGTCCCAAAAGTACACTTTTTAAAGTTAGCAAACAGAGACTCTTTCCTAAGCACTTCAAGAACAGCTTTCAGATGATTCACATGCTCATTCAAACTCTTGCTGTAGATCAGAATATCATCAAAATAAACTACAACAAAGTGACCTATGAATGCTCTAAGAACATGATTCATCAACCTCATGAATGTACTAGGTGCATTAGTGAGACCAAATGGCATAACTAGCCACTCATACAAACCATGTTTGGTTTTGAATGCAGTTTTCCACTCATCTCCTTCTTTCATCCTAATCTGATGATATCCACTTTTTAAATCAACTTTAGAGAAAACACAGGAACCATGCAATTCATCTAACATATCATCAAGTCTAGGGATAGGATGTCTGTACTTTACAGTGATATTGTTGATGGCTCTGCAGTCTACACACATGCGCCAGCTTCCATCTTTCTTTGGCACCAAGAGGACTGGAACAGCACATGGACTCATGCTTTCTCTTATGTGGCCTTTCTCCATCAACTCATCAACCTGCCTCTGTAGTTCTTTAGTCTCTTCAGGATTGGTTCTATAAGCTGGCCGATTGGGAAGAGAAGCTCCAGGAACAAGATCTATTTGATGTTCAATCCCTCTGATTGGTGGCAGTCCATTGGGGCTCTCTTCTGGAAATATATCAGCAAACTCCTGAAAAAGAAGCTTAAACTCACTCGGTATAACCGGTTCATGGTCAGAAGAGGTCATTAGTGATCCTTTAAAGACAAACAAAAGCATTGACTGTTGGAGATACATAGCTTTCTTAACCTCACTGTTTTGGCCATGAGGTGAATCTCCTTTTCTTTCTTTTCATCAGGTGATTTCTCTTTGTCTTTAGCTTCTTGTCTCCTGAGCTTGAGTTGAACTTGGTCTTGATGAACCTCCTGAGGTGACAACGGAGCGAGAACAATCTTCTTTTCTCTATGGGTGAAAGAATGGCGATTTGTGAACCCATCATGGATGGCTCTCTTATCATACTGCCAAGGCCTTCCAAGGAGGATATGGCTGGAGTCCATAGGAAGAACATCACATACTATCTCATCTTGGTATCTCCCAATGGTTATAGGAACCATAACTTGTTCTGTGACCTTTATCTCACCATCTTCATTCAGCCACTAAAGCAAGTAAGGTCTAGGATGTTTTCCAGTTTTCAAACCAAGCTTTGCCACAAGAGATTCACTAGCCACATTAGTACAGCTTCCACCATCTATAATCAGACTGCAAACCTTATCATAAATATTGCAACGAGTGTGAAAAAGGTTCTCTCTTTGATAATGCTCCTATGGCTTGGACTGAACTTTCAAGGATCTTCTAGTGACCAGAAGCTCTCCACGCACTGGATAGTCTACAGCTTCTTCATCAGTAACCTCAGCCTTCTCGTCCTCAGAAATCAGTTCACCACTCTCAAGCAAGATCATGACCTTCTTGTTATTGCACTCACTGGCATAGTGACCAAATCCATGGCACTTGAAGCACTTCACATCTCTGGTTCTTGTGGCTGGCGCTTTCCCTTGATCAACTCTACCAGACGCCTTTGGTTCTTCTTTTGGTTTCACAAATGCCTTGTCTTCTCTACCATAAGCTGGTCTGGTGGTGTTACCATAAGATCCTCTAGGATTCGGTTTCCTCTTCATCTGCTGCTCAATGAGAATTGCTGATGCGTCCCTAGGATGCTCTTTGGTTGATGGGAATGGATAGATCCTTGCAAGAACGAATCAGGGACTCAAGTTCTTCAAGGTTTGTGGATTGAATGGTGACACAAGAGGGATGGATGATCTCTTGATACTCCTAGATGAATAACTCGGATATGACACACCAAATTAGACACCCTTAGGTCTCTGGATACTACACACCAGACTCGACACACTTTCTAGAGAGAGAGCCGTCAAGGAGAAAAGATACTTGTTTATTGAAAGATGGATGAGTACAATAGGGTTTAGAGACCCCTTTAAATAAGAAACCAGAGAACATGCTCTCTAGGGTTTCGACAATAACCAAAAAAGGAAACTATAGTTTAACATAAGTTTTTAAAATGAAATGAAATGAAAATGTAAACTTCTATAGTCTTGGACCGAGATAGGACTTAGGTGATGTGAAGACAAGTTGTGGCCTCGTTAAAAACCTTCCTCCGGAAACCTCGTGGGACAAAACCAAAAGCAAGGAAAAGAGCACGCACCCCATGTCTTGCCTAGACACTAACTCAGCTTGATGTAGAGATGGCTTGAATAGTGATCAAGACATCTCGGATCAGACCTTGTCCAAGACTTTCTTGTTGTGGATGTGAAGTGAGTAATCCAACAACATTCTCTTTAAGCTTCTTGACTCTCGAACGAGTCATGGGACCTTCAGGAATGGCTAGAGCATCATCACCAGGCTGCTGGTGCAATGTGGCTTCTTGTGGCTCATCTAGACTCACCAACTTCAAAGGTCCTCACACGTCTCCCCCTTGTTAGCTTGCTTCTCATAAAGCTTGGTCTTCTGCTCAATGTTTTGTCTAGCCTTCTCATGGATCCGTTGGACCATCTCTGCTTTCTTCTTGCCATCTAGACTGATCCTTTCACACTCAGGTAAAGGCATTAGATCCAAAGGAGAGGTGGGATTGAACCCATAAACAATCTCAAAAGGTGAATACTTAGAAGCAGAATGCATAGCATGATTGTATGCAAATTCACAGTGTGGTAAGTATTCTTCCCATGTCCTTAAGTTCTTTTTAATGAATGCACGCAGGAGTGTTCCTAAGGTTCTATTAACTACTTCAGTTTGCCCATCAGTTTGTGGATGACATGTAGTAGAAAACAACAATTTAGTGCCTAGCTTAGACCAAAGTGTCTTCCAGAAATAACTAAGAAACTTAGTGTCCCTATCAGAAACTATAGTTCTAGGCATGCCATGCAAACGTACAACCTCTTTAAAGAACAAGTTAGGTACATGTAATGCATCATCAGTCTTGTGACAAGCTATGAAGTGTGCCATCTTAGAAAACCTATCAACAACCACAAAGATTGAATCCTTTCCTGTTCTAGTCCTAGGTAAACCAACAATAAAGTCCACGGGGATGTCATTCCAGGGATGGTGTGGAATGGGTAAAGGAGTATACAAACCCTGGGATTGGACTTGGGACTTGGCATGCTTGCAAGTAGCACACCTCCCACAGATCTTTCCACATCTCTCTTCATGTGCGGCCAATAGAAGTGATCCTGCAAAACTTTTAAGGTCTTGGCAATCCCAAAGTGTCCCATTAGACTGCCCCCATGGGATTCCCTGACAAAAAGATCTCTCAAAGAGCAATTAGGCACACACAATCTATTGTCATAAAACAAGTAGCCTTCTTTTCTAAAGTAATGCCCTGCAGCAAACTTAGCACAAGAAGCATAGGCTTCCTTGAAATCATGGTCAGTGTCATACATTTCCTTTATCTGCTCAAACCCAAGCAACTTAGCATCTAGGGTGGTCAAGAGAACATACCTCCGAGATAGTGCATCAGCAACTACATTCTCCTTACCTTGTTTATATTTGATCACGTATGGAAAGGTCTCAATGAATTCAACCCACCTTGCGTGTCTCTTGCTAAGCACACTCTGCCCTTTTAGATACTTTAGGGACTCATGATCAGTGTGTATGACAAACTCCTTGGGCCACAAGTAGTTTTGCCACGTTTGTAATGCCCCTACCAAGGCATATAGTTCTTTGTCATAGGTTGCATAGTTGAGAGTGGCTCCTCCAAGCTTCTCACTGAAGTAGGCTATACGTTTCCTATCCTGCATCAACACAGCACCAATTCCAATTCCTGAGGCATCACATTCTATTTCAAACGTTTTAGTAAAATCAGGGTGCATAAGAAGAGGTGATTGAGTAAGCTTCTCTTTTAGGCTCTGGAAAGCCTTCTCTTGTGCTTCTACCCACTTGAATCCAACATCCTTCTTTATCACTTCAGTCAAGGGAGCTGCAATGGTGCTAAAGTCTCTCACAAATCGCCTATAGAACCCAGAAAGCCCATGGAAACTCCTCACTTCTCCTACTGTTGTTGGACTCGGCCAGTCCTTGATGGCTTTGATCTTCTCCTCATCAACCTTAACTCCATCTGCACTCACAACAAAACCTAGGAAAACCAAGTTATCTGTGCAAAAGGTGCACTTCTTCAAGTTGGCATAAAGCTTTTCACTCCTTAAAACATTCAAGACAGCCCTAAGATGATCTAGATGTTCTTCTAAGTTCTTGCTATATACTAAGATGTCATCAAAGTATACTACAATAGAAATGCCTATGAATGATCTAAGAACATGATTCATTAACCTCATGAATGTACTAGGTGCATTGGTTAATCCAAATGGCATAACTAACCACTTGATGCGTCCCTAGGATGCTCTTTGGTTGATGGGAATGGATAGATCCTTGCAAGAACGAATCAGAGACTCAAGTTCTTCAAGGTTTGTGGATTGAATGGTGACACAAGAGGGATAGATGATCTCTTGATACTCCTAGATGAATAACTCGGATATGACACACCAAATTAGACACCCTTAGGTCTCTGGATACTACACACCAGACTCGACACACTTTCTAGAGAGAGAGCCGTCAAGGAGAAAAGATACTTGTTTATTGAAAGATGGATGAGTACAATAGGGTTTAGAGACCCCTTTAAATAAGAAACCAGAGAACATGCTCTCTAGGGTTTCGACAATAACCAAAAAAGGAAACTATAGTTTAACATAAGTTTTTAAAATGAAATGAAATGAAAATGTAAACTTCTATAGTCTTGGACCGAGATAGGACTTAGGTGATGTGAAGACAAGTTGTGGCCTCGTTAAAAACCTTCCTCCGGAAACCTCGTGGGACAAAACCAAAAGCAAGGAAAAGAGCACGCACCCCATGTCTTGCCTAGACACTAACTCAGCTTGATGTAGAGATGGCTTGAATGGTGATCAAGACATCTCGGATCAGACCTTGTCCAAGACTTTCTTGTTGTGGATGTGAAGTGAGTAATCCAACAACATTCTCTTTAAGCTTCTTGACTCTGGAACGAGTCATGGGACCTTCAGGAATGGCTAGAGCATCATCACCAGGCTGCTGGTGCAATGTGGCTTCTTGTGGCTCATCTAGACTCTCCTTGTTCTCCTTAGTGATCCGGTCCATGATCACATCAATTGCCTTGTGTAAAAGCTCATAGATGTCCACATACTCCTGCAACTCCAGTCTATCTTGAACATCTCGGTTGAGGCCAGCTAGAAATCGTGCCTTAGTTGCCTATGAATCGTCATCCACAGCAGCTTTCAACATCAAGATCTCCATCTCCTGATAGTAGTCCTCAACACCCCTGCTTCCTTGGGTAAGTCTTCTCAGCTTCTGATGAACTTCCCTACTGTAATGACCAGGAACAAAGCGTTTCTTCATAATAGTTTTGAGTTCAAACCATGAAGACACTTGTGGCTCTCCTGTTCTCCTCCTGGTTGTAACAATTTGATCCCACCAGTGTAGAGCATAACCATTGAACTCAGTAGCAGCTAGTCTCACTTTCTTAGACTCTGAATAATTCTGGCAATCAAACACCAGCTCCATCTTCTTCTCCCACTACAGATAAGCATCAGGATCGTTTGTACCACTGAAAGATGGTATTCTGAGCTTGAGGTTGCCAAGATTGTCGTCTGGTGTGTCCCTGGGTGCTTGGTGGGTGTGGGTTCTGGTTAGTGAAGCTGCTCTAACTGATTTAGATACATCAGTACTTCTCCCTGAAGAGGAATCACGACCATCAGTCTCTCCTGTTGCAACTCTTTTGCCCCTCCTCTTGCTCCTAGCATCCTTTCTAGCCTGAGAAGTCTGACCATAAAAATTATTAGTATTTTACTTAAAAAGATTACTGGATTTTATCTTTTTCATGATCTCAGATATCATTGCTTCCATCTGCAATTTATTAAGGTTAACAGAAGTAGTTTCATCTGGTTCATGGCTCCCATCAGACATGGCTTCCTGTTAAGAATCTAAACAAGAAATGATCGTAGGAGTTACGATGAAGAAGTTACGATGAAGAAGCCATGGCAATTTCTTCTTGATACTAATAAAACCAGAATGAATCACGATTTAAGAAGCTTGATTTGGACTCATAAATCAGTGTAGAATCACCCTGAAGTTGACTCAAGATCATAGGAGTTATGATGAAGAAGTTATCCCACTTTTAACCGAAGTGATTCTAGTTTGCCCTGCTTGGATATTTGGCAATTTCTTCTTGATACTAATAAAACCGGAATGAATCATGATGTAAGAAGCTTGATATGGACTCATAAATCAGTGTCGAATCACCCTGAAGTTGACTCAAGATCATAGGAGTTATGATGAAGAAGTTATCCCACTTTTAACCGAAGTAATTCCAGTTTGCACTGTTTGGAGATTTGAGAATTTATTATTTATACTAATAAAACCACAATGAATCACGATGTAAGAAGCTTGATTTGGACTCATTAATCAGTGTAGAATCACCCTGAAGTTGAATCAATATCATTGGAGTTATGATGAAGAAGTTATCCCACTTTTAACCTAAGTGATTCCAGTTTGTCTTGTTTGGAGATTTGGAAATTTCTTCTTGATACTAATAAAACCAGAATGAATCACGATGTAAGAAGCTTGATTTGGACTCATAAATAAGTGTAGAATCACCCTGATATTGACTCAAGATCATAGGAGTTATGATGAAGAAGTTATCCCACTTTTAACCGAAGTGATTCCAGTTTGCCCTGTTTGGAAATTTGGCAATTTCTTCTTGACACTAATAAAACCAGAATGAATCACGATGTAAGAAGCTTGATTTGAACTCATAAATCAGTGTAGAATCACCCTGAAGTTCTCAAGATCATAGGAGTTATGATGAAGAAGTTATCCCACTTAACCGATGCTAAGTTGCTTGGGTTTGAGCAGATAAAGGATATGTATGATACTGATCATGATTTCAAGGAAGCCTATGCTTCATGTGCTAAGTTTGCTTCAGGGCATTACTTTAGAAAGGAAGGCTATTTGTTTTATGACAATAGATTGTGTGTGCCTAATTGTTCTTTGAGAGATCTTTTTGTCAGGGAATCCCATGGGGGCAGTCTAATGGGACACTTTGGGATTGCCAAGACCTTGAAAGTTTTACAGGATCACTTCTATTGGCCGCACATGAAGAGAGATGTGGAGAGAATCTGTGGAAGGTGTGCTACTTGCAAGCATGCCAAGTCCCAAGTTCAAAACCAGGGTTTGTATACTCCTTTACTGATGTGATCATGGACCGAATCACTAAGGAGAACAAGGAGAGTCTAGATGAGCCACATGAAGCCACATTGCACCAACAACTTGGTGATGATGCTCTAGCCATTCCTGAAGGTCCCATGACTCGTTCCAGAGTCAAGAAGCTTAAGGAGAATGTTGTTGGATTACTCACTTCACATCCACAACAAGAAGGTCTTGGACAAGGTTTGATCCGAGATGTCTTGATCACCATTCAAGCCATCTCTACACCAAACTGAGTTAGTGTCTAGGCAAGACATGGGGTGCGTGCTCTTTTCCTTGCTTTTGGTTTTGTCCCACGAGGTTTTCCAGGAGGAAGGTTTTTAACGAGGCCACAACTTGTCTACACATCACCTAAGTGCTATTCTCGGTCCAAGACTAAAAGAAGTTACATTTTTATGTCTTTTTAAACTTCTGTTAAACTTAGACTATAGTTTTCTTTCTTTCCTTTTCTTGATCATTGTCGAAACCCTAGAGGATTTGTCTCTGGTTTCTTATTTAAAGAGGTCTCAACACCCTCTTGTACTCATCCAGTCTTTTAATAAACAAGTAACATTCATCTTGACGGCTCTCTCTCTCTCTCTAGAAAGTGTGCCGAGTTCTGGTGTGTCATATCCAGAGACTTAAGGGTGTTTAGTTTGGTGTGTCATATCCAAATCATTCATCTAGGAGTATCAAGAGATCATTCATCCCTCTTGTGTCACCATTCAATCCACACGCCTTGAAGAACTTGAGTCTCTGATTCGTTCTTGCAAGGATCTATCCATTCCCTGAAAGATTTGATA